>JAOWBL010069843.1:0-11377 GCA_028564865.1 Zenarchopterus dispar
TATATATATATATATATATATATATATATATATATATATATATATATATATATATATATATATATATATATGTACACGTGTGTGTGTATAGTATATAGTATAGATTGTCACTGTATTCTAGTTTCTAGCTGGCCAGGAGATGGCAGCATGGCTCTTTGGTGGCAGAAGAACAATTGGACTTTTCAGTACTGTGCCCTTCAAGTATGCTGATAAAGAAAGAGGCAAATTGTAGTGATGTTTCGTGCAGTAGTTTCAAAGGGAATAAAGTACAAATGACTGAGGTTCTTGTACTGCATACATATCGACATCAGTGACAAATTTAAGATGATTTATAACTGCAGTTGTTGCAGACATCTTCTGGGAGGACACTTTCCCAAATTAGGATAACATTTATTGAATCTTTCATAACGTTTTACTGTAATAGCAGTCACATCTGTAAGTCATTTCAGGGGTTATTATGTATATGGCACAAGATTTAATATGACAAATTAAAATCAGACTTTTTGGTTTATGAGTATGTTAATGTGTATACGACTGAGTCAATTTAGAAGATGACATGCAAGGGCTGTTAAAAATGTTATCAGATCCTTGAAAGATCTCAGATTTTTAATCCAAATGTTTTTTAAATTTGTTTCTCTGAACCTATATTTACTGTACTTGCCTTTGCTTTTTTCTAAGTTAAATCAGTCACTGATTCTTTCCAGTATTTTTGTAGAAAACTTGTGCTAAATGATTTTGAATAATAAAATTGATGACTAAATAATTTTCTACCCAAAAGCTTCCACTTTTGAAAAAAAAATTATATCTCCATTTATTCTCATTCTTGCAATGTAATATTTTCCCACGTGGTATTAAAAGTGACATATCCTCTATTTTTATGGGCTGATACAATTTTGAGAGGTTAAAATACAACACAGTTACAGTACAAAAGATTTGTTTTTAACCAGGTCTTTACACTTCCCTTGATTTCACTTTCATCATCCTTTCTTCTAAAGGAGTATCTTTCAATTGTACACCTTTGTGCCACCATTCAAACATACATTTAGACATAAATTACACACATTACTCCATAAAGGATGTTATTAGTGTATGAGAGAACACACAATAACATACATAACCTGCTATACTCTCAAATACTTAAATTTGACTAGTTTTTAGTTTGGCAATGGCAGGTGGAACGTCTTTTCAGGTGCAGTAAGTGACTAAATGAATCAGTCTTGAGTTCTGAGAAATGTCAATTTTCTTTTTGGTCAGTAAATGCATCACACAGTCACGCAATACCTTTATTCACACTGACTATAGGACCCTAAAAGCAGTTTGTGCAGGTTGTAAGGTAAAAATAAGTAAAGCTACAAAGCAGATGAGAGGCTAAAATAAAAACTAGTACAACATACAGCCAGCATTCATTATCTTTCACAGGTACTGGTATTTACAGCATGAATAGCTTAGAAGATCCTCACCAGTTTATGAGGACTCTAGGAATACATCTGGAAAGCCATTCATGTATTTTTTATTTATTTATTTTTTCCACTGTTTTTTAAAATAGTTGAGTCTTGTGAAACATTGAGTCTCTTTCTCTCTCACAGAAACTGATCAGCAGTGAAAAAAAAAGAGGAAAGCTCTCATGTGGAAAATAATCGTCCCTTGATATGGGACGATTAGTCATTTTATATCAACAAGGGCCCAAAATATAAAAGGCCATTCACAAGGTGCTTCTACAATATTGGCTTAGCAGAAAGGTTTACATCTTGTTTCATTGAACAGAAGTTTGGGTCCTCGATGTCGACTTTGAAGTCCATGTTAATATTTTAAGTCTATCTGCTTTGTTTTTATTACCTGATACGTTTGTTTTTATTAGCAAAAGTAGAAGTGTAAAGTTTAATTCTAAGACTGGGCTTTGTGTTAAGCAAAAAATAAAGAAAAAGGCAAATGTGCTTTCCTCTTCTTTTCATACAAGTAAAAAAGAGAAGAGAGTTAAGGACCCATAATTTGGGGAATTAAGGCAAATATAGCCTGGGTCCTTTTACTGCTAGATTTTAAGACTCTCTCTCAAGCACTTGGAGTACCGAGGGGTGGTTGTGGGGTGGAAGATAGAGCAGTTGTCTGCCAATTGTTTGGGGGGGTGGTTCAGGTCCAGATGTTATCCTCCATATGTTGAAAAGTCCTTGGGCAAGACACTGAACCAAGAAAATTGCAGTGAGTCTGTCACAGGGTGACGGACTGGTACTGCTGGACTCTGGTGGACTGGTCACTGGATGCAGGTTCATTTTTAGACCATTTGCTGTTGTGAATTATTTAACACAGGAAACTCAGGTCTGTTCACTCAGGGCGAAAACATTCTCACACAGTTTCAGGACTGACAGGTACAAACTTTAACATTGTAACTTGATATATGAGATGAGTATCTAAAAAAAAAAAAGCACCCTTTGATAAAAGAAGAGTCATGACAAGGAGACAATAAAGAATTACAGTCTTTTTCCCACTGAGGCTCATTCATTATTCTTACATGAGCTTGGGGCAAATGCTTCAACAGTGGTTGGCAGATGATGGAGGCCACAGGTCAAAGCTATAATTGTATTTCTGAGATATTGAATACATGTTACGGGTACATCTGTTTGGCCTGCAGCAGGAACTTGTGTTGATGAGTTCTTTATTGATTTTGGCATTACACTAAGACATGTAAGTTGAGTTGACGCCTCAAAATCTCTTGTAAAATGTTAAGACCTTTTCACAGGCCACATAAATGCAGGTTGAAGAGACATGTAGTGTATTTTTTTCCCCTGTTTTCACCAAAATACAATTAATCTCACAGCACGACTGTTAAAGAACGTGTGTATTAGCGTGCCATTATTTGTGTGACTGTATCTCATTGTGAGAACAGAGATGCTCTGTGTGCGTGCAGGAAACAAGCAGGTGGTGGGGGCATCAAAGCTGAAGTAAATTACAGGCCTTGAAGGCTGTATGTAAGTAATGAGTGATAAATGCACACACCAACACAGACACACATCTCAACAGGGTGAAATCGCCAAAGGTCAACAAACAAACAGGTTGTCAGACTCTCAGCAGACGAGGCGGGGGGTGGATGGCGAGCAAGAACAAAATAAAATAGGAAGATGGACTAATACCTCAGGGTGTTGGTCCTCACTGTTCTCTTAGTGTTGATTTTCTTCATCCTGTGTACCTCCAGTGCTTCAAATCTGAATGTGAGATAAAAGGTTTCTTTTAGACATCTCTTACTATTACAGCTCATTGTACAGTGTACAGCTCAGTGTCATAACGGTGTATTCACTGTTATAAATTACATTGTACCACTTCACATGTCACAGGTACTGTCTCTCTCTTTCTGTGAAATTACACAGACATGTGGTCAACATTTTTTTTGACTGGCATTGATTAACTTGCAGTCTGGAAACAGTTTGTGCTGCAGTCACGGTAACGGTTACATATTTGTCTGTCTGCCTTGAAACTGGAAAAAAAGGAGTAAGTTTCAGAAAAAGATGGAAGCAAGAGAGACACAGCACCGTCTCTCATCCACAGAAGACGTCAAACACACGCAAATACCAAAAAAGAGCTTGAATATCTTTTTTTTTCTTCTTCTGCTGTTTTATGTGTGCATTGGGTGGGGCAGTGAAGTTGTAGCAACTGCCTCTTTCAGATTAAGTATTGATGTTTGACACCAATCTCTCACTCAGTGTCTCTTTGGACCACAAAGAAACACAGACACTGATGATAAAAACATCTCAGACCTTTGTCTTATTTATAGAAAGAAATGTTTGATTGAAAGTTATATAAACCCGTCTCCATGGAGACTTGGTTATTTCGAAGATAATAGACAAGAAGTATTGAGTGACAGTTATCTTGAGAGTTTTGCTCTAATTTCAGCTGAATGTAAATATCTGTGAGCTGGAAGCTGAAAAGTAGAAGAAAATCCTCCACAGACAAGGCAAACATGGGGTAAAGGCTAAAGAAAAACAAAATGTAAAGCTAAACATCAGCACTGCATTGTCCAATGTCTGAATGAACATTTTGGATTATGATGAAAAGAAGTAATTAAACATTTCTACTGTTATGTCAAGCTTGTGACCAGTTTAGTTTTAGTAGTCGTTTTGAATCTGTGGTCTTATTCAGTTAATTTAAACATCCTTTTTTTTAATAAACATGTGTTAGTGAGTCTGGTGTGGTACTGGTGTGGCTGGTGGTACTGGTCTTTGCTGAGTTTCTCAATCAGCCCATGTAGAGAGATTTTTGTGCCTTTTGTGTGAGGTCACGTACTGGTGGGTATTTTTCCATATCCCTGGTTCATCTTTGGCTTTGTGGACATTGCAGACATCTCTATCTTAACAGTTCTCTTAAGTTTTATTGCTGGTTTGCTGTTATATGCAGCAGAAGAATAACTCATTCACATACTTTCCGTTTTCCAATATTATTATTATTATTATTATTTTTTTTTTTTAAAGAGAATATTAAAAAAAGATCCTTCAGGGGATGTATAAGATAGCAGGACATTCCCTGTAACTACTTGTGCAGTTTTCTTTACTAAACCAGGAATTCTCTGCTTTATCAAGCTATCAAATAAGTTCATGCTACAGCTTTATTCTGGTTTTAGAAAAACTCAAATCAGCATCTGGAATCTTCTCTCTACACTGAAATGTCACAGTAGCTTCTGGTTCAGTTGTTAATGTTATATTCCTGTTATCAAAAAGGGGAGTGATTAAGATAAAATGGTTTGACTAGTAAGCAAGATCTGTAATTATTATTATCAGTGCTACTTATATGTGTCTGTTTCTACAATGTTTTTTTAAAAACGGGAAAGCACCATACAGACGAGCTAGAAAGAGCACAGAGGAGCAGACATCTCCAGTGTGTATGATGGCAATCTACACCTTCTTCAGACAGTCACCTGCTCATTCGCTCATGGACACATTCATCACCTCTCTCTTTTTGTACAGTTTGTTTTACAGAGAGCGAGTGTGAAGTCTGTGCAGTGTTTGGTCGGTGTGATAGACGTTTTTGTGTTCTCGTGTGCAGCTTCTCGCGGTAATATGCAGAAGATTTCAAAGCTGCAGTTTTTGTGAAAATAGCTGTCTTCACACACTGTCTCTTTTTCAAACATCTTCGAGCTCCCTTTTCTCCCTCTTTCAAACACACACACATACACAAACACATAAAGATAAGAATGTGTGAATGCAGTGGCATATAGAGGGATATAAGGGATATAGATTATTTGTTTTGATCCAGTTTGACAAACTAAGAGAAGCAGATGAGAGGGAGAAATGGTTCAGAAGGCTTTTCAGCAGTCCTCCTCCTCCTCCTTTCTCTTCTACCCCTCCTTCGATAAGTTCTCCCATCTGCTTCTACCAACATCTGTCTTCCAAGCTTTCTTCCATCCTTTCACATTCCTCCTACTGTCGCCCCCTTCTCATTCTGCCCGTTTTTCCTCATCCTTCTCATCCACCATCTCCTCGCCCCTCAGATGAATAATTTCATCCCACCTTTCTCTGCTTTCTTCTCTACTCTCAGGAGCAGAGTAGTTAACTTGCATCGACTTCCCTGTCTGCTCCTCCTTTCCCTCATCTCCTCGTCTTTGACTCCCAGGTGTCTCCAAACACATACAGCTGCATCATTTGCAAAACAGCTTATTTGCTGTACACATGAACACACCTCCACATGTGTGTAGCGTTTTCTTAGCAAGTGCATCTGTGTGTTATTTTGTGCCCAACTTGTGACGACCATATGACTTCACAAAAGGATGGACATTATTTCTTTTCTGCCGTATCTTAGCTTTGTGCATCAATGTTTATGAAAATCAGTGTTTTTTCCCCCTAAAGGCTGATCCTTCAGTGTTTGTAACACAAAAAAATTTGGATAAACAAAAGCGGCTCCCCACAGATTCCCATTATTCTGCTGATCATAGACAAAACATCTGTTACTTGTGAATGGTAACATCACACTGAAACCTGGAGGCAAAAATCAAACAAAACAACTATAATTTAAGCCCCATGTGGGCAGGATTAGTTGTGAGTGACATAAAATAAAATCACTAACACATGACTTTGTTCTTCCATTTACTCAGTTCTTTTCGAACTGGTCTAGATGAGGTTTCTCCCTTCAGTGAAATATTGATCATTACTGTGGTTGTGTGTCCTTTTGATGTTATTTCACATTCACTTGACTCTTTTTGAAGTGATAGATTTTAAGATTGTTTGTGAAGTCTTGTTTGCATTTTCAATCAGCATAACACAAAACTGCCTTCGCCAAGACTCTTTGATTAGACTTCTTACCGGTTCTTGGAAATTCAGCTGCCGGGCATTTAACTGAGATTAAAACATATCTGCTCATGTTTCTCCTTGTTTATTCTCTCTACACTGGCTTCCAGTATGTTTTATAATAGCTTTTTTTAAATTGTGATATTTCCTAATAAACTACAATGAAAAGTTCTAAAACATGTGTATCAACACTATTTTATACATATTTCCTTGTCGTTCCACCAGCTGTGGGAAAAAAAGAATGCAAATACACTAATGTGCTATAACAATAAAACTATCTTCCAGACATTGCATAGATCCATTTTTGCCAATAAGGCGTCCCAGACCCTGTGTGAGCCTGCGCTTGGTGCTGCGACACTGGCATATCCTTTGGGCCAGTGATGTTTTGGGTGGTCAGACCACTTTGACCTCATTGTTGCACTGCTCGAGCCACTTCTGATTATTCGTGTGATGGCCACGGTGTCCCACTGAGAGGCTGTGGACACATGTGCACATGCTCTCATCTCAGCATTACAAAGTCATGAGGTGACTTTTCTGATACGACTACCCTCAGGTGTCAGTGACTCATCCTCCAAACAACCATTGAGAACCCAGCGGGGGTTCAGGACCTCTTAAGATGCAGCTGACTTTTTTCTCACTCTTGCACAGACACAAACATGTAGTTACCTGGAGCAGTGCCGTACATGTCCATCACCGCTTTAGATGAACTTAATGTTCAAATGATTTTAGAGTAGCTGTGCTGGGAGTGCCTTCAGTAAAACGAAGTGATTGAGCCTTGCCATCACCTGTCAGACAGAGGTCTAACAGTAGATGGCACTGGTGTCTCTTGAGAAAGTGCTTCCAAGTTGTTAAATGCTCATTTTTACATTCCTTCATATTCTTTGTCAGCCTCTACAGCCGCAGTGCTGGCAAGCAAAGTTTGCCATTGGATTTACTGCTTGAGGAAGAATTAGTTTGACCACCAATTTTTAGAAAGGATGTGTTTCATGTCATCAATGCAATTCACAACTGCTGCAAGAAACAACAACAACAACAAAAAAAAAAAAGATGGGGCTTAAGCAGACCAACATACCAGCAGAGCTGTGGTATTTAAATGTGATACAACAATAGTGCAGTAGATTTATGTTAATCATTTTGATCTTTCAAATATCTACTTTCACACCACAAGTCACATTTTTTCTTGGACAGCCAAGATAAAAAATCCTGAACTAATTACACACAGAAAAAAAACCCAACAAAATCCCATGGACATGGTGCAGCAGCCAATACTCATGGGGAATTAATTACCATGTTATATACACCCAGAGAGATGCTGAGGTAGGCTTAATTGGGTGTCTCCGAGCATAGACTTAAAACACTGACCACATATGCAAACATGTGAAAAGGCTTATTTTCTTGCATACCAATGGACAAACCAGGGTTTTTCAGTCATTTCTACTTCTGCTGAGTGACAGGTTTTATGTCCTCCTCATTGTTATTTCTGTTTATGTTCTTGTGTTTCTCCCGCTTGCTTTCTTACTGACTCGCCGGTTCCACCACTCACACCGTTCATATCACCATCTTTGTTATCTTTTTTCAAAGATAAAAGACTAAAGAAAACAACGTGCTTGCCTCTGCTTATCATTTTCCCTGTGAAGGAACTGTCTAATTTGCAAGGTCACAAAAACATCCAGCTGTCTCATGGCAAGAAAAAGAAAAGAAGTGAAAGAATACTCAGTGCAATCTTACATGGTTGCTTATGTGCCAAATATAACACTTGATATTTGCAGTAGTTCACTTGTCAGTATATTATTTATTTTCTTACATTAAAAAAAAACAACCATGAACTGCACAAAGCATATTTTCTTTATGCTTTACATCTCTGACTGTCTGGATAACTCTTTGATCAACTGTTTTATATATATAAATGTTTTTAAAGTCATCACATTAAGTTTATTGTCTACTCTCTACTTTTAATTTTCTCGAGTACCTCTGAAGTAGTTTTGCACCTGGTATAATCCAAAGCATGTAATTATTTCAGAACAACAAAGGCTGAAAATTACAAGAAGAGGCTCTTCCTGAAACTGAGGAAACTTAGATCAAGTGATTTTTTAAAAAAATTATTTATTTTTGAGTCATCAAATTTCATGAAGGCTTGAAATGGTTAGAGCTACTGTCTCATGAAAGTGCACAACTCCTGTTACTAGTCAAATGCAAATGTTTTCAACATATCAATGCACAAGTTTGTAAATGGCATCAACACCTGAGATCCTTTTGTTACACGTTCAAGCCAGAAAATGAAATATGAATGTTAGCTCCACGATAAACCACAGTGGCAAAGATTAGAGCCAGGCATTTCTGTTCGACATAGATTATTCCATGTGCTTGGTCACTTCTCGTCTTTATATGCTTACCTGGGAAGTGTGGTTAAATGCTGACATGGTCAGAAAATATTTACAGTCAAGAAATCAAAAATCTAATTATACTGTCATCAAACTACTTTGGAGTCCATAGATGCCAACAATCAAGGCTTTGTCAAAGCACAAAAATCAGTGAAATCGAACAGGTAAGCCAATCCCAGTAACAACAAGTCACTAAAACCATGATGTTCATGCTAAAGTGTACATGCAAGTGGAGAAATTGTTCTTTCTCAGCATCCTGAAAATCGGCTTTTACTGTATTTTTTTTTTTTTTGCACATGAATCCATCATTTATTTATTTTATTTCCTCTAGCCGCCTTTTCTGCCCTTTTCCTGGCATAATTATGGCTTCTGTGGTGGATGTAGTGATTGATTGATTCATATTTTTTCGAACAAGACCTTCATCTGAATTAAGCTTTGCATAGATGGACCAACACATACAAATCAAGACGCCCAGACCAGCGGAAGAGCAATGTTGAGATGGATGACACTTGTGGTAGCATGTGTGAAGGAACCTTCTTTTGTCAAAATCAAACACTTGTCAGACAGTGGAAAGCTTTTAGTACAACGAAATTTTAGGTTAAATAATTTCCAGGTATACAGTTATAAAATGTAATTGAAATAAATCAAATGAAATTGAATTAAATTGATTTGACTTACAGTTCCCAGTGACCCTTCATTGGATTAAGTAGTTATGGAAAATGGATGGCTCATTTACAGTTATTGTTCTGTTTGTCGTTGCCATGGCAACTTGAGCACAAACATTATTTTTGGACTCTCTCAGCTGTCAAAATGTGACTCTTTGTCACCAAAGTCCTGCTGCAGAGTGTATGTTAACTGTTTAACAAAAGGGTCTTGACAACAGATTAATGTCCATAAAGTACAGTAAAATACTGACTTTTCCCACATGCATGCACTGCATGACACCCACATGTCAGGGTGTAATTTTTTAATTACTTCAAGCCCCCAGATAATACTAGTTCTGTGTGAATACAGCATTAGATGATGGATTTATCAGAATAACGGCATAGGCAAGTCAGAAAACACCAAGAAAGCATATACTGGCCACCTTAAATAATATCAAGGTGTGCCAATCATGACCAGGATAATATCTTCATGTGGTATTGCACTAAAGTAAAGCTAAGTGGTATATATGAGAAGCAAATGCAGTCCAAATGCACCACCTTCAAAACTCACAATAACTTATTCACAGTGCAGATGCTATTTGGCAGAAAGGTGAAGACTGTTTTCAGAAAAGGATTTCGAGATAATGCAATGAAAGAGCATGAAATAAGCAACTGAAAGACTCAATGAGAGTTTTGGAGGAAAAAGAATCAAAAAGAAAAAATCAATAAGAAAAAAGAATATGACATTGAGAGGTGTCGGAGAGTGAGAAAGTGTTAATTTAGTAGTTTGTATGCTGCTAATGAAACCCTTGTAATGTTATTCATGAGTTTCCTACTGTGCCTGCAGTCCAAGTACGGGTCTGCCAACGAGAAGAGTATTGCTTCACACGACATCTGACAGAGTCACAGCGAGAAGAAGAGCAGAACAAAGGGATGAAGGGAAGGAAGGAGTTGAATGGAGGGAAAGAAGGAATGTAATTGAAGATGAGGTGGATGTACTTCATAGACAGAATAATAATCTCTGTATTAAAATGAGCATTTTTTTAACAACAAAAAAGCAGGGCTCTGTTACTAAATACTAATAAACTGATAGAGACTTGGGAATTTGACTTCTTTTTTTTATTATTTATTTCTTTATTTTGTTTCCTCTTGTCTGCTGTTTATTTCGTAACTTTTCATGACTGTGTACTAAGGGGAACTCTGTTTTGTACTGCCTGGAGGCTAAAGCTGGGTCATGTCTGTCTATGTTGACTGTGAAATAATGTAAAATAGCAACAGTTTAAAGATGGACACAAGTGGACGCCTCTTGTCTCTCACAATAGCATTTGCCTTGGTCATAACCCTGTCCTTAGGAATACATTGTGAACTAGGGTTTTTAAGTTAAGTTTTAAATTCATTATTTTAATTATTTTTTAAACTAGTTCTGTCATTTTTTAAATGATAATTTTTTTGGTCAATTGTGGCACGAAAAAAGCTAAAAGTATTGAACAGAGCATCTACAGACCTGAGAGATGCCTGAATTGTGTGACTGATGTTAATTATTTTTATGTCTGTGGGTTTAAGTGTTACTTCCTAAATGATAGGAGCTTATCGTTGTGGAACCGATCGCCATAACAACAGTTGCTGTAGTGCAGCTGTGTAAGCACATACACCGCAGCAGGTTTCTCTTTATTCAACATCTTCGTGTCTCCTAACAGTTGTTGCATTTTGTTGTCTCAGTATGACAGATGTTTAATAAATAGTGTTTATTAAGTGTCTTCTAAAGTCAAACATATCTAGTTTCTGTCTATATTTCATGCATTTTCCCTCTGGTAGAAAATGTGGATATATCCTACAGTAATGACATTTATCTTTAACAGTTTCTTCTGATATCAAAATATCATATACTGGATAATGTACAAGCTCCTGCAGCATGCGATTACATCCTGAGGGGAGGCTTTGTCTGCAAAGTTGAGTGACAAAATGCAGAAATAAAAAATTTGGTTTTGGTCAACATCAGGCTTCCTGTCTGACCTTCCTGTGTCTGATCAAGCTGTTATTGTATGAAATACATGCGATATTATCTGGGGGTGTTTACGTCTGACCT
>JAOWBL010069845.1:6513-18867 GCA_028564865.1 Zenarchopterus dispar
AATGGATAAATATCCAAGCACTTCAAATGATCTAAAAACAACAGCAACAAACTTAAAAGGTCTTTAAATTGAATATGTGAAATTGAAAAATTAAAGCATAAGAGCTGCAGAAAAGCAAACGCCTAGATTATTATTTTTGAAAAATTAAAAAAAACAAAAAACAGTTTTTTCCCCTCAGTTCTGTAATTCAAATATCCAGTCAGTGAATTTCATAAGCTGCGATGGACTGGCAACTTGTCCAGGTTGTACCCCTGCCTCCCGCCTGCAATGGGTTGGGATAGGCTCCAGCAGACTCCCGAGACCCAGTAATGGATTTAGCAGGTATAGAAATGGATGGATGTATAAATTTCATAAGATTAGTCCCTGAAACAAGTTGTGTATCAGATCAGTCCCATCTCAAATTTTTTGCAACAGCTTGCGTTTGACAGAAAACCCTGTCTAACCCTTAAGAGTATAATTAGAATAACTTGACACTATAAGTAAACTGCAAATCTTGATCTGTGCTGACATTCCTTTGCTCTCAGTTTGGCACCATGGCAGAAAAACTAGCCAACAATAATAAAGCCTCCTAATGGACTTTCATCTAAATCTGTATCAAATATCAGATTATACTTGAACCACACTAAACAGAATGATGCTTGAGTTTTTTTTTTTTTCCTAGATGCAGCCATTATATCTTGTTAAGTGGCATTTAGTAACAACTGGTACAGCAGATCAGTTTTCATCCATTAATGAAATAAAAGGAAATCTGTGTGCTGCTGTTGCATTGTTAAAATAAATGCAGACTTTGTACACAAGGAGCCTTTTTAGCTCACCATCAATACAAATCATGGATAAGGTAAACGTTTTAATGATGTTTTAGTTGCATGAAGTTTTCCAGGAGCATGCAAGATTCACAGCAAGTGGTAGTCACCTAGCTCACCTAAATAGCATAAGTAGCAGCATGTATCAATGTTACTATGATTTATTATTTGCATCCTCTGTCATACTGTGTTTTCTGTTCTTGAATGTAATTTGAAGTTTAAGTGCTGATGTTACATGTTCCTGTCATGTTACATGAGAAAAATTATAGGTCTGTTTGGGAGATGAGCTGCTGAGTTAAGCAAAACCCCTGTAATCTAACCATTATGTCCTCCATTATTAAGATAAAGATGCGTTTCATTGTATTATATATGTGAAGATGAATTTATACAGTTGAGAAATGTTGGCAAGAAAAGGTATTATCGTTTCGTACCTTTATACGCTTCAGTGACTCTCAGTGACTATAGTCAACAAGAAAACAGCTTTCCAGTCTCATGGAAAGACAAAGAAAAGATTGAGTCTTTAGGGAGAAATGTTCATGTAAAATGTCTGTTTGTGAACGGAGCACCTGGAGTGTGGACACGCCTTGACTGAGCTTTCAACACCTCTGGACTACCTTCAATCTCCACTCAGAAAATCTCAATGAGAGAAACTGTAAGATTGCATAACTTTTAAACTTATAATCCAGTGACTGAGAAATTCAGTAACATTAACCCTACTGCCAAATTTAAGTTCATCAGTTAAAAGCCAGAGTGGTGAATGCAGTAAAATTTACAGGACAATGAAAATGACATCCATAGCTATTCATGGCATGTTGTGTTTGATTTTGCAAATTAATAAACATGGAGTTCTCATGCTGATAAAGTGTCGTCGTTGGACGACCTGCTGCTCTTTTTTTTTCATTCCAGCTGAAGCAACAGTTCTTGTCGAGCAGGGACAGACTTAAAACCTTGTATGTGCTTGTTTGGATGTGTGTGTCTCTCAGCAGTGCACTACTGAGGTTACTACAGGACAGAGAACTGGAGACGACATTGAGAGACTACACTGCTTATGCAAAGTAAGCATGCAAATGTATGCATGCAAGCTCATCTCTGCCTCCTGAAAGAAATCTGTTCCAAATGAAATTTCACGTTCCTCTCAAGGCAGTGGAAATTCATCCCACGAGTAGTGGGAAAGACCCAACACATTGCTGTATGTGAATATGGATATGGCCTTCATGCAAAGTTTGCATCTCCTTTTTAAATGAGAACGAGTCATGAGTGAAAGAGCACTTACTGACAAATCTAAGAGGCATCACTGGATTTTAAGTCTTTTTTAAGCTACAATCATTTCCATTCAGAAGCAAACAGAAATGTTTGTTTTTTCCTTAAGGTGGTCAACCAAGAGAATCCATACAAGTGAAAAACAAAGAAAGGCTGGAAAAATGATGGACATGTTTGTATCGCTCTTGGAGCCCAGTTAGGGATCTGGGCAAGCTGTGTGTCTACTGTAGATGTTAGGTTATTTCAGGGCAGGAAAATTTGCTGGTATGTCTTATACTCAAAGGTCTGTAAGTTTGTTGTTTCTGCAAGTTCAGCATGAAAGTTTGGGCCTTCACAAACATGTGCAAAGAGTGGGTGTTCAGAAGTCACAGCAGATGTGGATTATTTGAACATGTATTGTCTTTGTTCAGACCACTAAAGACAAGGTTAGCTGTTTTATTTTTTTTTCCAAAATCAAATTACAGCACAAACTCTGTTAATTTTTGTCAGATTTTCAAAATCTCACACTATTTTTGCCATTTTTCCAATTATGTTTTTGTGCTTTTAGTGATAAAAAGCTCATGGTTTTTGAGTTTTCTTTGAATACATTACATGTATATGTAGGCTTGCTGATATGCCTTGCTGTCAGTTAAACAGTTCGTGGAACTATTATATCGTCCACATTGTTGGTCCTGTTGAACTCTAACACTAATTAAGTGGGAAAATATTTAGAATTCACTTTTAGCGCAGTTTTACAGAAACGGGATACCCTGGGACGCGCCTAGTTTCAGGATATGACGTCATGAGATGAGTTTCGTCTCGGCCGATCCTTGTGCTTTTATTATGAAATTATATTGTATCATACAATTGTATTTATTTTATTATGAATTTAAAAATACACGTATATACCTTTAGGTTGTGCCAAATTTGGTATTAACATTTAATATATATGCAAAAAGTAAATAAAATAAAATAAGCCGTTTTAGCTTCTAAATCAGCGAAGAAATGCCTAAATCTTGCTTAGCGTATGGGTGTTGTAAATGCTCTAGTTAAAGTGTAAGCCTGCTCTTATTCCCAAAAGATCTAAGTCTAAATTTGGGGGAGGCCCCTGATGTACAGGAATATTCAGGTGTAAAAGGGAGGGGGGGGGGGGGGTCTAAAACCGGTTGTCATGACGACGGTTTTCAAAAGAAAACCGTCCTCCTGAGCTGAGTTGATATGTCCTGAGCTGTCTCAGGACGATATCAACGTATCAAAACAGAGAAGCAACAACGTCGAAAGAGTAAGTCCCCTTGTTTATGTTTTGGGGCGTTATTCGGGTGTGTGTACATATCAGTTAGGCAAAACAGTTGGGGTGTTTAGCGACAAGCTGAAAAACAAGAACCACATAACGGATATTTTTCTGTCTGCAGTGAAATTATATAATTCTTTTGGAAATGAGAACAGCCTCACGTGTTCCCTGGCACAATTAGAATACCCAGTTGCCACGCAACATTTCGGCATTTCTTCGCAGATTTAGAAGCTTTATAATAAAAGCAGATTGATACAAGGAGACTAAATTTCCCTCATGACGTCATATCCGGTAACGAGGCGCGTCTCGAGATATTCGGTTAGTGAAAAACGGCGCTAAATTTGAATTAACTTCAAAATATTTTTCCACTTAATTAGCGTTTGAATTCAACAGTGGCAACTATGTGGACGATATAAGATAAATATACACTGAATATTTATTCATAGTTCAAACATCTTGTCACGGACCCTTAATTTGCCAACTTACTTTCTCACTCAGTATATCTGGTCTGGTGACTAGTTTTACACACTTAAAAACAAACAATGAGTCACACACCTTCATGATAACATACCGGGCCTTTCAGGACTGGGGCTTCAAAGCTGCAGGAGCTAAAAATGTGGTTTATACAAAAAGTGACAAGTGCTGCAGCTACAGCAAAACGTCTGCTGACCTGAAAGGAGTAGCATTCATAGGCTTCAGTTGCAGGTGACTTAGTTAAAATAGAAGTTATACAGTATATGCAGTCATTTGCTAAAGTTAGTAACCCTGTTTTAATGCTTTTTTTCTTTTCATTTGTGTTAAAACATAAAAACATTTGATCATAATGGGTCTCAGTGTTTAGTCAAACACAACCTCAAATGAACAACGACAAACTTCACCATGCCATCATTTAATAAAAATGAAGATTAAAAAAAGAAAAACATGGCAGTACTAAGTAAGCCCTTATTGCTTCCACAGGATTAATGATGGCAAGTTGCAGCGAGTCTTTAGATCTATAAAAACAAATAATTTGGCAGTTTGGAAATTTGCTGGTCTGGCATGTGCGAACACAATGCCAAAAAGGAAGCACTGAAGTAATGGTCTTAGAAAAGCAATTGTTGCTGCAGTTCAGTGTGGAAAAGGTTATAAAACCACTTCCAAACAATCTGGAGTTCTATATCTATAATCTATAAGTTCACATTATTTTTTATTGAATAAATAGTGGCACAGTGAACAAAGGCTGTTCTGTTTCAGGTAGTGTTGTATACTTACTATGATCAGATCATATTTATGTTGTGGTTTTTTTTTAACCACAAACAGGATACGGTATATAATAATACAGTTTATTATCAATAACACTTAATCCACAATGTATACAAAATATTTTGAATTATTTATTTAAGCAGCAAAATAATGAAACAAAAAGACTGCTGAAACTATCACACTTCAAATCAGTCTAAACTCAATAACGGATCAGGTGTTATTTCAACATTAAAACCAGTATTGTTATCATTACTGCTACCACTCCCTCAAATTAAACAGGGCGTTTATCCACTCCTCTTCATTGTCTCCAGGTTGATATGGAGTGTGTATTTGTGCAAATATATGCACAATATATTTTTCTATCATGTCAGAAAATAATATTATGTGGGTGTCTAGTTTTCTCATTGTTAATCCCATCAAAACCTCTTCACATGCATCACCTATACTGTAATATGGGGCAATGCAATATAAGAAGTGAAATATAAATAACAATGTGGAAGACAAGTGTGATGAGAAAAAACTACTGATCAACTACCTTTTTAGCTACTTTAATGTTTATTAAACACTGTACTTCATTTTACACGCAGAATTTATAACTATGTGGTTTTAAAAATGGTCATGTTCATCTCATACTGTTGTCTGCCACTTTTGGAGACTTGTTTGATCTAGTAAAGTACATGACATATTGTGTAATGAATTGGTGGAGTGATGAATTATTGGTGAATTTTGTTTACACGGTAAATAACCAGGATAATTGCTTAAACAACTGCCTTTATGTTAGGCTCAGAAAAGCTAACTCATCTGGACTTTCAGCTCTGTTGTAGAAGATTCATGCTTATCTGAAAATTAAAATTGTTACTTTAGACAGTAAGCTTCTTTTCATGTCAGTTAGCACTGGAAGCATTTGCAAACATGTTTCTAACATTGGAAGGGAAGAAAAAAGTCTGTTTCTGCATCCTTTTTACACTTAACAGAACCAACACACAGTAATTATGCTTATTTCAACAAAATGCAACTAATTTCTCCTGATTAATGACATTTGTATCCAGTAGAGACATCTTAAGTACCAATGAGCTGTTTAAGTAGCTTATCTAATCAGGATTTAGTAGAGCAGGGGAAAGTGCCAAACATGACACGTCTTCTGTGTTTTCCATCACTATCTTATGTTCTTGTCATTTACCAGCACTTGAACAGCTTTAATTCCGCAATTGTCATTCCTGGAACAGCAGACATATTGAAAAATGGACAACAAAAAAGGGGAAAAAAAAGAGGAACTATCTGACCACTATTGCAGTTGCAAACAAAGGGGGAATCCTGTAGATTTAAAGGGACAGTAGTGTACTGTTTTCAGACACATCATACTGTGGTTCTCTGGGCACAGTTGACAGTTTCTGTCACAGCAGAAACGTAACTGGGATGATTGAGGTCCTGGTAGTTGTTTGGGGAAGAAATGTTAGGGAATTCACCATGGTGCTCCTGGAGGTATTATTCATTATTCTGCAGAGGTGATGAGCTTATAGCTATGGAGTCAGAGTATGATAGTGGGTTGTAAAGTGTTAATTTTGCTTTACAAATGAAAATGTAGAGATGACAGATGTGTTGTATTTTTTTTTTTAGGAAGTGCAGTTGCAAATGGGAGTTTGTGTCATAGTACAATATAAATGTCAGAACACTTTTTCACAAGTTTGTGTATGCAAAGGTTATGTTGGAGATTATTTTATAAAATGCACAACATGCTACTTTAAAACCCTTCAAGATTCAGCGATTCTTCCATTTGACTTATGCTTGACAGAGCACAGGCTTAAAAAATTTAGTATGTGGCCTCTCAAACTCTTGGATGACCTCTCATGAGAACAAAAAGATCTTGCAGTTATCTGCTTCTGGGAGACAACATTTTTGCTTCCCTGGAAAGATCCAGACAGATAGTTTTCTTAAAAATGTTCCCAAAACAAGCACAGTTTTATTCAGTAACCTGGCAGTAGTGTGTGAAGATATTGTGTTTCTTGGGTCCAAGCTTTTTCTTTTTTCTTTTAATGAAACAAACTGGTTCATAGTTAACGCAAGTAGTCAGCCTTCTAACCTAGGATTGAGTAGTGGTGTCCATCATTACAAACTAATGTTCTGTTTATATTCTTTCACTGGTTAAATCCACAGTTTTTGCAGGGTCAGCAAGGTTTGTGTTCTTGGTAGTGACATGTGGTGGCAGTGAGGAATTTTAGGACCCTAAAATAAAGCTGGCATTAGCACTTAAGCATAGCCTTTTTTAAAAGACTAAACTTTTAGCAGTTTATTTCTATGACCTTCAACTGTGCACAAGGTACTTGAACATTGTGTGCTTAGGTGCTGATTAGCAGTAAGTTATCATGTCTGTTTATTTTCCTCCTTAAAGTGCTCTTAAAGTTTTTAAAGCACATATTAGGCTTCTTGCTATGGTTACGGTTCAAGTTCAGATAATTCAGCTGCTTCTCGGTGAAGTAAAGAAAGAGCTTAGTGACTTAAAATAAAAGTTGAAGTGAACAAGCCAGTGTTCCCACAGCCTGAAATTATTTATACTTCTCTCTTTCACTGTCTTGTCATGTTTGAGTGTGCGTCCACATGTGTGGGAGAACAGGAAGCGATTCTGATTGGTCGTGAACCGCAGCAGTGTCTCACCATTATTCGTTCGGTTTAAGTGGCAGCAACTCTGACTCATTTTCCAAGGGAGGGAAGGAAACCCTCCCACCGGTAGTGCAGCCTGCCTTTCTCCTCAGTTAAGATTATGCACATTGCAATGTTTTTGCTTTGTGTGTGCGTGTCACAGAACCTTACTGAAGACCAAATGTGGTCCTACAGGTTCTCAGTGCTTCTACAGATAACCTATTCTATTCCGCTTTTACAGTAACAGTAGGAATATTGGGTAACGAGTCCCCAGTTGACCTATTTTCAGATAGAACTTTTGGTGGAGGAGCTGAAAGGACATAAAACACTGTTTTCAGATGTGTGAGCCAAGCAGCTTGACATCCAAATCTGAAAAACTAGGAGAGGGTGTAGTTTTGTACACGTGCTACTGTAAGCAAGTCCGCTCACTTCTGCTGAATATAATTAAAACACTTCCTTCATCGCTTCCGGGTCACATGCCTTCAGATGTGAGTAATGTGCTGCTTTGAATCTTGCACTGTTTCATGTATCACTATCACATTGTTTATTAACATTCACACATTTTTACACCTTCTGCTTACAGTCACAGTTGCTGACTTTGCACTTTGTGACCTCTGCAAGGTCTCCTTTCACACTGCAGGTTGAATGTTTTCTTTGATTTGTAAGTTGCTTTGGTTAAAATCTAAATGAGTAAATACAATTGTAGGATAATTTGAGTCAGTGTATTGGTAAAAAGTAGTAAACATACATTAATGTGCCATAGGAGAACAGGTTGATCACTCCTATACTGGCATTAATGGAAGGGTGACAGAATGAGCTTTAGCCATTTTGTGCAATTATTTGCTGAGAATTAGATTTTTTTTTTGTTCAGAAGTAACCTTTCAAAGCAGAAAAATGTTTTTAGTTGGTCATTGTGGACAGTTGCTTACATTTTCACATCATTAATTTTTTGCTGACGGTAGCAGTCCACTGTCACCTGCCAGACAGTGGTTTAGCCTGTTTCGGTCCTCCGCCTACTTCTTTAGTTTTTTTTTTCTCTTCAACTCTTAAAGCTTGTAAATTGTCAGGAGAAACTATAGGTGTCTGGTCGTCTGTACAAGTCATGTGGGTTTCCTGCTACACTGGAAAAAACATGCAGATAAAAAAAACCCTGAAAACTGCTGCAACTTCCTTGCCAAAGTTTTTTTTTTTTTTTAGTATCACCTCTGAGACTTTAAATTTTGGACAGTTTCCTGTTATGTTCTAATTAGTTTTATAATCTAGTGACAACATTTTCCAAGCCTTGTAAGAGTTTTTTATATGTCCACCAAGTCATGTGATTTTACTTAGTCACAGTGATGCAAGAAAATGTTGAGATTTTGTTAAATTTTCACACATACCTAACTAAAGTACATATATAAAATGATTTTAGCTGACTCATTGACTTAGTATTTCAGTATTTGAATTCATTTTTCTTATAGAGGGGGTTTATTCTTGGAGTGACTTGTTGTCCTTTGCTCCGCAGAGCTGAGTTCGACTCTGATGGAGAGGATGCAGGGCCAGGAGATAATGAGCCGCCTGAAGATACCAGAGATGGACGAACTGAACCAATTCTTCCGATCCCTTCCAACATCCACGCTCGTGGGCATCGGCACCTTGACTGCCATGTTGACATACTGGTTTGCCACTAGACCTCGTCCCATTAAGCCTCCCTGCAGCCTGCTGCACCAGTCTGAGGAAGTGCCGGTGAGAGTCTCACGTTCACTGTACTGATGATTATAATGCACACTCATTTTGCAGAAACAGATGAACTAAGTGGATGTTAGCAGCCATGTTTTTACTTCCCTTCCCATTGAGGTGTGTCTCTTCTTAACCCATAGCAATAAGATTCAAGAGGGAGGAATGAATGCATTGGGGCTGAAAAAAAAATCTACAACTTTGACACACCTGCAAACATGATTGGTGCCTCACAACCCGGCGCATGCTGCAGGATGTGTGTGAAGTATCATGAGATTTATTCAAGGTTCACTTTAACCACCATTCCCCAAACCCCAAAACCAAAACTTTCTTTACACCACAGACCTCTTACTGACAGGTGACAGGGTGACAGCATTTGTAGTCGATGAATTTTTTTCACCAAAGAATGTATTTAACCCAGTAACAACTAATAGAGCATGTGGCTATTTAAATTGATGCAGAGTATAAAGCATAAAACTATGACTGTGAATCAATTAGAGGTCTCTGGGGTTGCGGTGCCCTGCAACAAAATTTCCTTAAATCTTTTTTCCATCATATTTACATCATTAAATGCTAAACTTGATGACATAGATGTAATAGTGTGATAGTCGAGGGAATTGTGCTCACAGAAGATGTGAAAGAGTATTATTATATATATATCAATAAAAACATAACACATACAAGCACTTTGAAGCTATTTGTTTTGTGTGTGTGTGTTTTTTTTTTTTTTAATAAATTTCTCTTCATATGTCTAAATGGACGAACCACCCCTTCCCACAAGAGGGTGTTTCAGGTCTGCATGGGTTTAAGTAGTGAAACTACAGTCTAACAGCCATGTATGTGTGGGCAAAAATCTACATTACAGACTGCTGTGTGTTATGAGTTAAAAGTTTCATAACCTATGGGCTACCAAAATCTACTCAACCCAAATGACTCATTTGAAATAGAAATTTGCTTCAACTGTTTTTTTTTTTTTTTTTACTACTCACTCCGAATCTATCAGCAGCATACACCCAAAAGACAAACTTTCGCTCAGATGCGATATATTTATGCTCCTTTGTTTGTTCTTAAACATTTAGGGTTTTTTAGAAACAGATCATCAGCAGGTCTATCTATGTCTTCTCTGCTTTTAATACAAAATAATTAGATTCAAAACACCTTGAGTTAACAGGAAAAGAAGTGGTATTCTGATGCTTTTTCCTGTTTTGTCTTTCTACTCCTGTTTTTGCCAGCATGAAGATGGCGGGCGAAGGTCAATGATGGGTGACCCCTCCAAACTCCTGACTCATTACCATGACGATGCCAGGACGATGTACGAGGTGTTCCAGAGAGGCCTCCACATATCTGGTGGGTTGGAAGTCCAGAGGAAAATATCATCAGTCAATCAAAGAAATCATAGAAAGCGGATTCTGGCTGACTTTTCAATTTACTGTAAACTATGTCCTGTATAAGTCATAAAACACAACATTTTCTTACACTAGTAAAAAATTCTAAGAGATGATCTAAGTAATTAAGGATCAAATATCAGTTGTGAAAAATAAGCGCAAAAAAAATACATATTCTCCTGGCATTTCAAAACAAATTTTTGTGCCTTCAGTACACATTTAGCAATACACAAATACTTGTTGGTACTCCACCCAGAGGTTATAGTCTAAACCCCCGGAGGCAGGAGGTAAACACGGTCTAACAGAGTTAGGTGCTCACCGTGAAACCACAAATTACATCTCTGGCAGCAGAGATAAAATAGCTTCTGGTTTCCACGGTGATGGTAATTTTTGTGTCACAGCTCACATATAAGGAATCTAAACTCGATCAACAGATATGCTTCCAGTTGCACCAGCTCCATGACTCTTGTGTTATATAGCAACTTTTAAAAGATTAGTGTGTGGCAAAATTGGAATGTGGACTAATCATCTGGAGTAAGTTTGTTAAACTTGAGGACATTCTAAAAGCACAAAACAGCTCAAAAATCACAGTACAGTGAGTCATTTATGTATTTGAGGCTATTTATTTGATCCTTGTAGTTATATAAGCCTTTGTCTTTTTAGCCAGCATGGTGGAAATTTCTCAAGTTATTTGTTACACAGCAATGTTTGATGTTGCTTTGACTGGAAAACAAAAGTGGAAAAACTTCCTGGTTTTAGCTCACTTTGTGTTCAACAGGTGATGGACCCTGCTTAGGCTCACGACTGCCCAACCAACCCTACAAATGGATGTCCTACAAAGAGGTAGGTGCCATTAAGATATTCAAGGGACATTCAAGCTGAGGTTGTAGATGCTTTTAATGCTGTAATGAAGCGAGATGTGGGCTGCTGTGAGCCTCTTAAAGATCTTTGTTAATCATAGCAATTTATCAGCTGATCCTCAATTTCAATGACTGACGTCTTTTGATAAGATACTGGATGCTGTAATTATGAGAACGTGGAGGATCCAAATGCAGACATGCAGTAGGCATGCTAGTAAAGCAACAAAAGACAACATAATGAGCTTATAGATGCGCTGCAGAGCAGGAAGTCCAGACAGACAACCACCATCTCAGAAAAGCAGAGATGGTAACAGGCACAAAGGAAGAAACAGAATCTGGAAAACCAGGGAAACAGATGACTAACTAAACACAGGTGCAATATTATCACCTAAAAGGCTACAGATCGCCTAAACTTTTATTTTGGGTGACAGATCCTGTGTCCTGGAGGACATGTCTCCAGTCTGATCACTATGTTGGGCAGACATTTGAATTTTGACATAATCTCTTATTTAATTCCCAGAATATCTGAAAACTTCCCACATCCTTTGAAGCAGTTTCGGGTTCCAGAGTCTAGGAACACAAAAGATCATGTTTTGGAAAGTCAGTTTGAGTGGCAATGATGCCTGGAGGAAAATGTTATTGTTAAAGGTGTGTAGAAGTTTGAATTTATGTAATCCTCAACAGCTTTTTTTCTCCACTGTCATCCCTCCTCCCTCTGGTTCCCAAAGTAGGTTGACAAATCTGGGCTTGTTCGCCTTCACTGAGAACTTTTAATGAAACCGATTCACAATTAATCTAAGATGGAAAATAAATCTTGAGACTTCTGGTGAAACATGAGACTAGTCATCTTTGCTGTTTAAGAGCAGGAACATCAGTCATATTTTCTATGTCTTTCACAATCACGGTCACTTTTGGCAGCTCAAAGGTTTACGTAATAAATGGATTCTCTATGTGTTTCTCCTCAGGGGAAAACTGTGGATGTTGCCAAACAGAGGCTAAAATTAGGCACGTGATTTTTTTCCGCTTGTTATTGTGAAAAAATTGTGGAAAAATAAACGTGTTCTCTTTTTCCAAATTTTGGACATAAAGTCATCTTTATTACTGTTCTGGCAATTTTAAGAATTGCGCAGAGAGGTTCTTTACCAAAAACACAATCACGGTGATCTCCGAGTTTAGTACTT
>JAOWBL010069847.1:1589-9089 GCA_028564865.1 Zenarchopterus dispar
GGGGTTATTGTTTCTGTGCCTCGAGTGTGTGAAGTCTGACTAAAGGTGTTTGACAGATGACCTTTGGCTCTAAAGGTCACTCCCGACGGCAGCCTTCCTCCCGCGGTTGGTGCAGAATCTCCAACTTGATGGGATTCAACCTCTCGGGCAGAAACGCCGGCTGAGTCACAGGTTTTTTTTGGTCTTGAGCTCTGATCGCAGCAGTGCATCGTGGACAGCTTCTCCTCGCCGTTTACAGCAGAGTGAATCATGGGCCCGGCCAAGCCCCGCCCCCTCTCACTCTGTCAGTCTTTGCTTTGTTTCCCACTTGGCCGGCTGCCACTCGCTCGCCCCGCCCCACTCGTAGCCGAGCCCGCCCAGCAGAGCGAGCGAGCCCCACGCCCTCTCATTGTTGAGGAGGGAAAACAGGTCGGCTGACAACCGTCCTCGCCGAGCAACCGGACGTCAGCGCTCTGAGTGGGTGTGTTTCACCGAGATCCACGCGGCTGAACAAAAAAAAAAAAACTGGAGTGGATCTGCTTGTTCCTGAACGTCCCTCCGTGGATTGAACCTAAAAAACAAAAAAACAAGTTTGACAACAGTTTTCCTGTGATGAACCTGAGACGTGAGAATAAGTGCAGAACTCAGGACAGGAAGTGACCAGAGAGAAACGTCTTCAGAGGCCACGCGGGACACGGCGCAGCCTGAACCCAAACTCAGTGGACGTCCAAGCCAGAGCTTATTCAGCTGCTCACGTTCCTTCGTGGCGTCGCCATGGAAACGAGGGGTCAGCCTCCGCTCTGCACACCTTTACCTG
Source organism: Zenarchopterus dispar (assembly GCA_028564865.1). Lineage (NCBI taxonomy): Eukaryota > Metazoa > Chordata > Actinopteri > Beloniformes > Zenarchopteridae > Zenarchopterus > Zenarchopterus dispar. The sequence continues at coordinate 2,386 of JAOWBL010069847.1, forward strand.
AAAACGTTGTAGGTTTAGAAGAAGGTCCAGGGGGGTGGAGCTCCACCCACAGCTCGTCCAAGTCCGGTTCTGGTGATGTCACGCCGTCACACTCACGTGTCAAGTGTGTGACGCGCCGGTGTAAATCATCGTTGCCGTGGTGACGTCACCGCGTGCGTTCAGCATAATCGGGCCCTGAGGCGTCGTCTTTGAATCGAGCACTTTTTTTTTTTTTTCCTCTTTTCCCGCCCGGTGCCGATCGCTTCTCTGCCATCGGCACCGACCCGCCGGGTCCCTGCAGGCCAAACCTGGCGTCCCGCTTCAACACGCAGCAGATTGTTGTCACAGCGTGCCGCACGGATAAACTTCCCCCTCAGCTGTGAATCTTGGCCCTCGCCGCTCTTAAAGGGAGAGGACGGCGAGCTGTCGCTCCGGCCGGGTCCAACCGGGCGGGATCATCAGAACCCTGGAGAACATCCAAGCCTCGCCGAGTGTGAAGCATTCTGGTTGTTATCAGACATGTAGAAGCAGACTTTTTCCCTTCGGTTAGCGGTTTCTGGGCATTAAATGTTTGTTTGTGGCGTGAATTTGCCCTCAAAAGAGTACAAATCTCATCTTCTGAGGATTGATCCAAAACGAGCATGAGAACCCTGAGGTTCTCATTTGAGAGAAACTTAAAGCAGTTACAGTCATCCAGGATTGTGGATTGGCATGTAAAAAGAAGACGTTTCTAATCACAGAGATGTTTACGGTGTTTTTGGCTCTAGGAGGCGCTTAGTCAGCGTTTCTTGGTTTTCCTTTGGCTACGAGATGGTAGTTCTTGTGTGGATGGAGAGGTGACGCCTTTTCATGAAACAGAAGCACCAAGAAGGTCGTGGATCTTCATGTCGCGTGCTGTGGCCGTTGTCTTGAGTGGAGCGGAGGCTGTAGAGACGCCTCGACCTGATCTTCTCGGTTGAATTTCGTCCTCCAGCTGTGGCCATCTTGATTTTTTTTTACTTGGAAACTCTGGTTTTCTTTACTTGAGTTCATCTTCTTGCTTCCTCCACTTCCGTTCTGCTCTATTCCCATGATGCACTGCGTGACCGATAGCCTTGGGTTTGCTTTCCGCTTCATAAGCACGTCTCTCAACAGTTTTGGGGGTCCGTGTACACAAATGTGCAGTAAAGAAAACGGTTCACGTGCACGTTGAAGCGCAGTACGAACCGGTAGTGCAAAAAGTAGTGGAGGCAAGCGTCCTGTTCTCTGATTGGTTTATCGTTGTCAGCAACAGCAGACAACTGAAGTTGGTTTGATGTTGGAACAACGTTGTATCCCAACATTTGATGATAATTGGATTATGATATGGATTTGAAAGTTTGGGTTAAAAACCCAACGCTGGCTTTACGCCTAATTCTAGTAAGCACTAGATGTTGGAGGATGGTCCTGGCCAGCACAACATAACTGGTTATCTAACGTCTGACGTTGCAACCCCTATCCAACCAAGGACCAACTTTAACACAACGTGACTGTGTCACCTGGGAACGCTGACTTTTGAGCTCAGTGTACCACATAAAATTGGTTCGAGGTGAAGAATTCATACTTAAGGCACACTGCCAACTTTTGAGAAAATTTAAGGATTTTAAGTGCGCCTTATAGTGCGAAAAATAGATATTGGAGATATTGAGATATTGGGAAAGTGTCTCAGCAGTTTTTAGACGTTGTCATTGTTGGAAACCTTGAACAAACTTCCTGAAATCTCCGGGACCACGTGTGGTTCATCCACCAAGCATGAAGCCGCTTCAAAAACGTCTCTAAAGATCTCGCCGTGGATCGTTGTTAAAGACGGCGCTCAAAGACGTCTCCGTATCCAGGAATGAGCAAACGCCACGTGAGCTTCATCGGTCACGACGGTGGTGGAGAAGAAACGGGAAGTCGGTCTGGCACGAAGCCGGGTTTTAAAGTCCCAGTCCAGAAAGATTTTTGTGAACTCATGAACAAAGCGTGCACATCTATCCAGAGACTGGAGGTAATTTTCTTCCAGGCCGAGTTGTAGCTGTGAGAAGCCGATTCCCTCTGGTTGGTCTGAGGGGAATACGGGGCGGTGGAGTGTTTACACCACCCGCTCCATCTGCACCTCATTACTGCTAGTCAGCTGTGGACGAGGGGGTTTTAACCGTTTCACTGCAGGAAAGCTCACAGAGAAATAAGTCTTTTAATGTTTATAAAAGTGTGGGCGTGGCCTTAAATGACCAGGCTGATGGGAATTATCCGGTTTACCGTAGGGAGTTATAGATGTCTTTAGGAACAGATGTCTTCAGATTTGCTTTCCTGTGATTTTCTCGGCGTTTGTATGAAGCCGTTAAACTTCCCGTCAGGACTTGAACTCGCCGGACTCGTACTTGGAGACCGTGACTCGAGTCGTGCCTGAAACTCTTCCCAAAGCCTTGAACTTCACCGCAGTCACAGATTTGATCTCTCTTGATTTGGTCACTACTTCGTTGTCCGTTAGTGGCGAGTGGGACCTTTGAGAACTGTCAAAATAAAAGCATGTATAATTTGTCTTTTTAAAAGAAAACCCTAGCGTGTGCTGATGTCTGGGAAGAAGGGATCTGATGGAGGTCTTGAGGAGAGTTCTGGATGGCTCCGGGGTCAGAGTCTCGGTCCACTCCCACGCCCTCCCTCTCCCCCGCTCACCCATCTTTGGCCTGCTGCTGGTGTACCAGCCTCTCCAGGGATGAAGTCTCCGACCAGTCTCCGTAGAGAATACGCCTTCCAGGAGACGGCTCTCAAATCTTTCCATCGCTGCTTCGTTGGGAGATTTTTTTTTTTCCTCCATCATTTCTGTACAGTCGTGTTGGAGAAAATAACCTCCACCTAAACTGCTGAGCAGCATTTGAAGCCCGGACCCGTGAAGCAACAGCTTGGAGATCCACATCATCGTGGAGGAATTTTGGCTCACCCGCTCTGGAGCTTTTCCCCCTTTTACAGAGATTTGCAGACATTTATTTATTTATTTATTTATGCTCAGCTCTTTGAAGGTCCCTCCTCAGTATCTGAGTCAGGTTGAGGCCTGGACTTGGAGCTGTGCTCCGGTTTATTGTCCTTTTACTTTGGCGGTCGGACACATGGAAATATATTTGACGATAAAATAATTTACTTAATTGTTTGTGAAGTAAGGTGCCAGACTCTTGTGCCAGCAGAACCAGGCCAGAACATCGCCCCACTCCTGGTCTGGGATTGACAGCCACGCTGAACGTTTTCCATCTTTCTTATTGTAGCTCAGTGGATCTGGGATCAGTTTTATGAGGTTCCCTAGATTACCAGGAAAAGGAAAAGCTGCTCCTCTAAGCTCGTTGCTGATATCTTTCCTTCTTGTCGTTGTGTTAACATGTTGTTCGCCTGAGTTTATATTCACCTCATCTTAAGAGCTGGTGACCAACTTCATCAACCTCAGTCATAAACTTGATGTTTCTGGAGACGGTCGATTCTGCTTTTTTAAACTCGTCACACCGGTTTACATCACATTTAAATCCGCATTTCAACAACCAACTTTGACAACTTAAACAATCGGTTTGAAACTCACGGTCGTATACACACAGACGTTTGGCTGATTTCCCGTTGGATGGGAGTGCCAGAACTTCCCAGCATTCCCTAAACCTAACGTCATTCATCTAACCGTGAGTTTAGCCGTCGGTAAGGAGTCGTGCTTGGCCGGGTCATGTGACACACACACAGGTGTTTTAGTTTGTTTGTTATAATGTCAGAGTGCACGGACTCGCACCATGTGATCACCCTGTCATAAAGTTCTGATGAAGGAACGTTTATTTTACGAGTATTTTCAAACCTTTGACCCTCGCTGATAAACGGTTGCTCTGGTAACCGTCTCCGAGATCAATTTCCAGAAAGCTTACAGAAGTGTGCACATGCACGTGATTGGTTCTGGAAGAAATGGATCCGTAGAGCTCTGAAAACCGAAGTGTTGCATCCTAGACGCCGACGCTCTTTGTATCGGTTAAATTAGTGCCTAATAAGGTCGGGTCCGAAATGGTACGAGTCAGCAAGATTTTTAAAAAAAAGGAAAACTACAACTCCCTCCCTTCGGTCTCGTCTTCGGAGCTCTTCCAGAACCGAAACTTGTTCCTTCGGTGTGTAAGGAGGAAAAACCAAAAGACCTCCTACCCCACCTTTAATGACGGAGTACTTTCCCCCAGAAACTCCACCTTCAGACAACTCAAACACCAGAAAGTACTCTGGCCATGGTACTTTAGCACGTTACATTAAACATGTTTACAAAGTACCAGCGATGTTGTGAAATTTATGAATTCAGCAACGTGTTGGAGAAAATGTTAAAGCTAGCTTTTTTTTCTTTCTTTGGAACAAATATGAACATTTTTAGTTTTTCAGTTCCTCGTTGATTTAATAATATAAAGGGTTAAAGTAGAGGGCAATGATCTGGGTTCCACCGGTTGAAGAACCTGTTTGGACTGTGAGAAGATGCTGCTGGACCCAGGCGGGCCGAGAAGATCCAGACTCCTCACAGACGGGGGGGAGTAACCCGTCCAGAACCTTGGAGCGGCGAGGCCAACATGTTTCCTCCTCCGGGGAATGACTTCCTGTTTACCTCAGGAACGAACCTGCCGACAGGTGCTCCGGGCAGCAGATAGGATGTTAAAAAGGAAACCATGGCGTATTCTCCAGCGTTTTGGGGGTTTTTTTTCCCATCATTCTTCACCAACATCACAACGAAGCGTTTATTTCCAGGAAATTTCCTCCCCCGCGAGGTAGCAGGGTCTTTGCTTCCACTCAGTAACTTTCCGTCTCTGTCTTTGAAGGGAACAGCAGCCATGGACCGAGGAAAAACGGCCGGGGTTTAGATTAATATCGCAGCTCAACAGGTGACCCTTGACCCCATCCCGATCCATCCTCTGACCCCTCGCTCGCCCTTCTCTTGGTTTTTCTGCTCGCTCTCTTCGCTTCCTAACACATCCTGGTTCCTCTCCGTCAGATCTCAGTCGTCTTCCTAAAGCACTGAAACCACGTCTGTCCCGCTTCGACCGCTACACCGTTTCTTTGTGGTTTTGAACTTCAGATGGATATTTCTAAAACGTTCATTTTCTCGTACTAACCCGGCTGTGGACTTCTGGCTCACGTTCACTCTAACATCAAAGTTCCTTATTAACATTTTCTTGCTTTCGGCCTTTTTATATCTCAAAGTATTTCTGTTTTTTTCTCCATTTGAAGTTTGTTTTTAAAGTCAGAATCCAGTTTGTTTTGATCATTTATAAAAATGTTTGGAAAGTACATTCATTCCCTTTTATGTGAAATTTCTTTTGATTTTGCTTTGAAACTAATATCAAAGAAAATGAGGCTTCACTTTAAAAGATATATAAGAACTTTTACTACAAAATATTTAAAATAAATAAACGTTCAGTTTTAAACACTTGGAAGTTTGTTGGAGAGAACATTTTTATTAAACGTTAGTGAGGTGTCATTAAGTCGTTGACACGTTTAGAAATAAAACTATAATGTATAAATCAGTGATTTAAATCATTTTTCTCGGTTCGGTCAGTTAGAGGATGTACGACAGTGAAAAGGATTCTTTTTGCCAGTGTGAAAGGAGATATAATCGGTCTTTCCTAGGAAGCGTTGCAGGTGTGGTTTATTAGGTGTAGTCGCGTCTTCCTGCTCCTTTAAAGGGAAAAACCAACATTTTGGGAACGGCAACGACTCCAGGGAATAAATCCTTCCTGTTCCCCCAAAAACACAAATCTGACGGGAAAAGCATCGCCAAACCTAGTCTGAATGTGGAAATAAACTCCCCCAAAACTCCATCATGTGATGATCATCTCCATAATAATTATAATAATAATCATCTCCATAATAACAATCTCTATAATAATAGTAATAATCTCCATTATAATAATAATGGTTATAAAAATAATAATCTTAATAATTATAATATAATAATAATAATAATATTCACAATAATAATCATAATAATAATAATAATCTCTATCATAAAAATAATAGTCATATTCAAAAAATAATAATCATCTTCATAATAATAATGGTTATAAATATAATAATCTTGATAATTATATTAATAATAATCATCATCTTCATAATAATAATGGTAATAAAAAATATAATCTTCATAATAATTATAATAACCATCTTCATACTAACAATCTCTATAATAATAGTAATAATCTGCATTATAATAATGGTTATAAAAATAATAATCTTAATAATTATAATATTCATAATAATAATAATCTTCATAATGAAAATAATAATCTCTATCATAAAAATATTAGTCATAATAACAAATAATAACAATCTCCACAATAATAATAATAATCACCGTAATAATAATGATAATCTCCATAATAATAAGAATCATCTCCATAGTAATAATGATATTAATAATCTCTATAATAATGTCCTTATTCGCGTGTCGTGATGTTTTTATTGAGCTCCTGCAGTGATAACTCCGACTTTCAGATCCATATAAGGATCTATGTTCTGACAGAAACGCAGCTACCCGGAGCAGCGACTGAGTTTAAAATAAGTATAAATAAATATAAAAAAATAAATATCAATAAAAATGGTGCATGAAAATTCTTCTGCGTTGCTGCGCGGTCGTCTTCGCCTCAGGTGGCAACGAAGCTGCCGGATTCCTGACGACGTGGGTTAGCATAAACGAAGCTAGCTTCTGATTTGTAGCTTCAGATTCCTCAGAA
>JAOWBL010069847.1:11589-18509 GCA_028564865.1 Zenarchopterus dispar
ACTGGGCAGTTCATCCTTTTACCTTGTTCTCGGTGTTCTGCTTGGCCTTGGTGTGGGAGAACCAGAGTGGGTTTGGCCTTGTGTGTGTGTGTGTGTGTGGGACAAACATGCGCTGTATTTTGTCTTTTTCTTGGTGTGTGTGTGTGTGTGTGTGTGTGTGTGTGTGGAGATGAAGGAACATGTGCGTATAAAAACAGTTTCCACTGGAAGACACTTGAGTCCAGCCGTGACTCGCCAGCCGTGTCCTTCGGCCGGATGTCCTGCAGAAGCCCGGTTCTGGACAGACCCTCATCATTGTTATCGTTTATGGTGTTTGTATTTCTCTTCTTCTGGTCATTTATTAACAGGGACCGCAGTCCGTTTGGACAGCTGCTTTTCAGTTCAGCGACCCACTCAGGACTCGGTTACACAAACCACCGCTGCTCCGTTCTTGGATTAAAATCTTCTATTTATATCTTTGACTGCTGGGCCGACGTCAAAGATTTCAGAGGCGTCCGTTCTTGTCCACGCTGGCCGACCCTTCGGTGACCCCTGTCCCGGTCTCCAGGAGAAGCGCTGCTCCGGTTTATTGCTACTCCCGTGTTTAGCTAACGCGCTGAAACAGGATATTAGCTGGAGATGATGACCGAGAGCGAGTTTCACACGCAAACAGAACCGACTCCGTCTGCAGATACGAGTCACGCCGAGTGACTTGGACGCGCGCCCGTCACGCTGACGAAGGCTCGTTTCAAGCAAGAACGTGATTTAGGAATCACTGATTTGAATCATCTCGGCTGATTTCTGTGATTGTGTGTGTGCGTGCGCTCAGCTTGGAGGAAGTGTGGGTGGAGCTAAAACCAGCGGTCACGTTGTTTACTTCGTATTGATCTTCATGTGGGAGATATCACAGATTGATGGTTTGAACCATTAAGCCCTCAAGTCGTGGACATTTGAAGTAAGCGGGTTGGTTTCAACGAGTGTGGAGGCGCTAACGACGGGCTAGCCGGTATTTTACCAAGCGGCGGGCTACAAACCCGCTTCAGTGAAACCAGAAAACCCGTTTTTACTCACGAGCTTCTAACACGCGACAAAAGTGACGGGCTGCTAGCTTTACGTCACATTAACTTCGTAAAAGCCTCCACACATGCGATTTTCTACGCTAGCGCAACAGAGGCTTGGGCTAGCCCTGCGCTACCTGCACGTGTGTGTTCATTTGGTTTGCCAGTCGTCCTCTGAGAAAGGCACGCGGGACACAACCATCTGACTTCCTGGTTGAGGGTCACGAGGAACTGAGACTCGTTGCAGTTCCTCCACTGGCCACTAGAGGCTAAAGCTCTTCATAGGCTCCCATGTTAAAATGTCCAACTTTAGAGCGGAAATAAACATATTTACAGTCAAGTTTAAAAAACCATTTTGGTCTCAGTCGTGTGTTTTCACGTCCATGAAAACGGGGGTGGGGGGTGTTGGTCACGCCAGGACAGTTTATATCAAGCATTACATTTATTTCTAATGTGATTGACAGTCGGCTCAGTTGCTGGCTAGCTGTTCTTGCTTCCTCATACGTAATCGTCATGGTGGCGTATTTAGCGAAGCAACCAGCTGTTTGTACGAGCCCAGCGTTGGCTAACCGCAGCGGCTAGTTTTGGTTTCACGGCAGCGAACCGTTAAACGGCATGTTCTGCCGTAAACGTCAGGTCTGGCGGTATTTTGGCGGGGAGCCGCCGAAGCAGCTAGCAGCTAAAGCTAACTTTGATTGACAGTTACTGGACGTTTTCTCGTCGGCTTCCGGAGCAACATGGCTGTCCCGCTCGTCAGAAACCCGTGAGTCACGTGACCGAGTGCTTCGTCTGATTTTTTTTTTTTTTTTTTTTTTAACAGACTAGGGATGCAGCTCGATCCCACGCCTCGATCCCACGCCTCAGTCGCTACTAGCTCGATGTTTTTTTACCCGACGGTAAAGAAAAATGGCGGTTTTTCCCATCGTCTTTACTTTGATCTTTGGTGAAGGGATGGCTCACTTTACTTGATAAGTCATCAACTTCTTAACAATCCACTTTCCGAAGTCCGCGGGTTTTTATTTTTCTGTTCCAACTGTTAAAATGTGTTAAAATGTTGTTTTTCATCGCCTCATAAACCCACGGACAGCTTCAACTCTGCAGTCAGAGCAGAAACACGCGACGGGGACTTGCTGTTGAACTCGACGCGCGTGCACGTGGCGATCACGTTGGCGGGACCTGTCAGTCTTGGTTCGGGTTCGCCACCGGCTCCTCCTCAACGTTTCTGCACACGCTTTCCTCTCCAGCGCGCCGCCACACAAAGGCGCCCTTGTCAGAGCGAGCAGGGCCTCGCGGCTCGGGGCCACGACGCCGCCGGCCCTCGTTCACACCTCTCGAGGTTTCGGCGGGCTCCGCGTGGCGTCACGCCGCGGCTGATTAAAGGAGGCCACGGAACTCGGAGTCGCAGCAACGAGTCGCGCCGCCGGAGTTCAGTCCCAGTCTTTCATGGAGAGACGGTTTCTTTTCTGCTGGTGGAGTTTCGATGCCCCCACCCGCACCCCCACCCAGGGCTGATGGGGCTTTGATTGCTCGTGTGCTGTTGTTTCATATTCAGCAGTAACGACTCCCATTTCGTCATTTCATGCGCATCAAGCAGCGAGCTGAGAACGCAGCCAACCATTTTCCATCTCAGTGGTCCCGTTTCCGTCCCAGATTTTCCCGGTTCTGTCCTGGTTGTCCTGGTTCTGTCCTGGTTCCGTCCCGGCGGTCCTGGTTCCGTCCCAGTTGTTTTGGTTCCGTCCCAGTGGTCCCAGTTCCGTCCCGGTTCCGTCCCGGTTGTCCTAGTTCCGTCTTAGCTGTCCCGGTTCTGTCCCGGTTGTGTCCTGGTTCTGTCCCGTTTCCATCCCAGTGGTCCCAGTTCTGTCCTGGTTCCGTCCCAGTGGTCCCGGTTCTGTCCCGGTTGTGTCCTGGTTCTCCCAGTTCTGTCCAGGTTCTGTCCCGGTTGTGTCCTGGTTCTCCCAGTTCTGTCCAGGTTCTGTCCCAGTTCCGTCCCGGTTCCATCCCAGTTGTCCCGGTTCCGTCCCAGTTGTCCTAGTTCCGTCTTGGCTGTTCCGGTTCTGTCCTGGTTGTCCTGGTTCTGTCCTGGCTCCGTTCCAGTTGTCCCGGTTCCGTCCCGTTTCCATCCCAGTGGTCCCAGTTCTGTCATGGTTCCGTCCTTGTTGTCCCAGTTCCGTCCCAGTGGTCCTGGTTCTGTCCTGGTTCCGTCCCGGCGGTCCCGGTTCCATCCCAGTTCCGTCCCAGTTGTCCCGGTTCCGTCCCAGTTGTCCTAGTTCCGTCTTGGCTGTCCCGGTTCTGTCCTGGTTGTCCTGGTTCTGTCCAGGTTTCGTCCCAGTTGTCCCGGTTCCGTCCCAGTTGCGACTCCGAGCCAGTGGGACTAGACATGGTTGGGGAAAGGGTGCGGGGGGCGGCGGTGCCAAACGGTTGTATCACCTCATTGTCCCGTCTGCTGAAAAGCTGCCTCCGTCACGGCGAGTGGGCCTCAGAAGAACGAGTGCACTAGTGGGCTAATTTGAGGCCGTTCGGCTCCAAACTCGGGCCGAGTCTTAAAGAGAAGTAAAACCGTTAAAAACGCAGTTTCCTGACTGAAGAAACCGACGTGAACGAAGGGGCAGTGAAAGTAGGTCTGTCAGGCCTGCAGTCAGCGGGAAGGGAAAAAAACCCGCTGAACTGGACCGCTTCTGCTCGTCCTTTCTGACGTTCTCTGAACTTGTAACATCTGAAGCATCTGGTTCTGGATGTAGTTGCTTTTTATTATTATTTTTGAACGGCTCTTTGATGTTCTGCAGCTTTGCTCTTATTTAATCAATCATCCCTCCCCCCTCCCCCACCCTGTTTGTTTCTTGTGGAGGCCGGCATGCAGCGAGTGTAAATGAAGCGGAAGTGGACGGTTCTGGAGACGGTGGGTCGCCGTTTTCTGCAGATCTGAAAACATGGTGAATGTTGGGGTTTTTTTGGAAGAATTGTGTCGGGATTAACGTGACGTTCCTCCCTGCAGTCTTCTCCTTCCCGGCTCTGCCCAGCGAGGACAACCTCATCGGTGTCAGCAAGCCTCTCCCCAAGCAGCTGTGGGAGGCCAAGAAGGTGAGGCCGTGACATCAATCACACTTCCTGTAGCATTTGGCACCGGGTCACTCGAAGGAAGCGGAGTATCATCCGGATAATCTGACGCAGGTCGCCACGGCGACAGCAGAAATATCTGAAGCGGGTCGGGTTCAGGTTTCACTGTAAGTGCTTTTGGACCCGGCGGCTGTAGGGAACCCCTTCAGGGAACCACCGGCCGGGGACCCGGACCTCTGAGGCGTTGCATCCAGCAAGGCAGCGATCTGGGGAAATTAGGCTTCAGCTGTTAAACTTCAAAATAAAAGTTTCAGACGTGTGCTGAGTTTGAGGGCAGAACGCTGGCGTGATGTAATCACCGCCGCCGATGCTTTCCCCACTCCACGGACCAGTTGGTCTTCAGGCTGTTTCGCTGCGTTGTCAACGTCTGTAGGATGCAGCTGCCTGGAATACTTTTATGTTTTTTTTTCTTCAGCAGAATAACGACGCCGTTAATGAACCTCCCATGTGGAACGTAGAAAATCAGCTTCAACATTTGAGATGAACAAAAATAGTTCTTGTGTTTATTTCCTAGTTTTGACCCGTGTCGTTTCTCCGGAGGCGCCCTTGAAGCCTTCACCAGGTTCACCTCGCGCTGCGCCAGCGAGTCACGACGCCTGAAATTCCTGCCGTGACTCGCTGGAGACGCGGCGCCGTTCTTGTTGAGCCGGTTTTTCTCGTCGGACCTGAAATAGATCCGATCCAGATTCCTGCAATTAGGAATGTTTCCTCCCACGACGTCTGAACCTCAGGGAGTCACGATGACCACGCCCACCTCTTCATCCGTGTCTGAACCACGCTAGCGTTGAGCTAGCGCCATGCAGCTCAGCGATGAGCATCCCGGGAATCTTGGATCGGAGGACGTACCCGGCCGTCTGATCGCTGCGTCGAGGACTGCAGCGCCCGACGTCCTTGGGAAGGCCCCCCATCCAGATCATGGACTACCCATCAACCCGTTTCCTTCAGCTCAGCAGAAACTGGGTCAGGGTGGCATTAGCGACTGAGCGGGGTATTACAGCTGTCCGTCTCCCCGGCAACTCCAGCGGCGGTCCCAGGAGACAGGCGGGAAGGGCTTAGATGGTGTGCCGGGAGTTTTTGTTCATCTCGTGCTCCCTTCAGTCATCAAGATGCTGGACCTCCTTGATTTATGGGAGCGACTGACCTGCCACCACCCACCACCACCCGTCCCGGAGCGATTCCCATTCGTTCGACACGACGACTCCACCTCAGCTACTTGACGGTTGGATACGAGTTGGCCCAGATGTTGGTGGAGAGCCTCCTGATGAAGCTCATGTTCCTGCTCCACCTGAAACAGCAGAGGTCTGCTGAGTTTAGAAACACAGGTGGAGGTCCAGGACGACCCGGCGAGTCCCACACATGTTGGATTTTGCTCCAAGAATCCGGGTTTATATCCATGAGCGAGAGCTCTGGAGTGTGGATTTGCACCTTCGGACTCTTGTTCTGAGGTTGAAGGGTTGCTGGTCCGAATCCGGGGAATCAGAGAGGAGTTCTGGTGGAGAGATGAGCTCGCTGCTCCTCGGAGGTCCAAAGTTTCTACGTACACCACCGAAGAACTTCAACCTCCCAGATCCTTTATCGTGTTGCTCAAGTCTCAGGAGACGGTAAAACCAGAACCCGGCTGACGGTGTGGACCCGAGTCAGCAGAGGTGAAAGGTCAACATCAGATACAGTATACATGTACTACTTAATAGTACTCAGCCGGTCCTGCTGATACCAGTCTGGATCTGAGCAGTTCTGGTTCTGGATCCAACACTTGTTCTTCTTCTGCTGTCAGCCTCGTGTCCGTTGGGTCACTAAACGGGGACGTTTGTGTTTGTTTTCCAGGTCCAGTCTCTGGCATCGAGGCCCAAATCATGTGAAGTGCCTGGAATCAAGTAAGTCGCTGGGCGGGACTTTTTCTGTTGGTTTGTTCAGTTTCCGATCCTCAGCCAAACGGGTTTTCTGTCCGTCTTTACTCCAGCATATTCCCGTCTCCGGAGCAGAACCCGGGCTTGTCCCACTACCAGGGCTCGCTCAGTACCGGCGGCTCCCTCCCCGACCTCAGCAACCTGCAGTTCCCCTCCCCCCTCTCCACCCCGCTGGACCCCGAGGACAACGGAGGGTACCCCAACATCAGCGGGGGCAGCAGCACCGGGAACCTGCCCGCTGCCATGATGCACCTGGGCATCGGCAGCTCACAAGGTGGGCGGAGCCTTCCGAGCTCAGCTCCTCCTTCAAAGGATGCTTTTCATTAGTCGTTATTAATTATTAGTAAGTGATAGATTAAATGTTGTAATTGTCCTCTTATTTAATGCAAGAAATGAAAATTAAAATGAGGTCAATTTGACAGGTCTGAAAAGAAAAGGCATCACAAATAAAATATAAAACAATCTATGGGTCGTGGTCAGGTCATGGTCGGGTCAGGTAGTGGCTGGGTCGGGTCATGGTCAGGTCATGGTCGGGTCAGGTAGTAGTTGGGTCGGGTCATGGTCGTGGTCGGGTCATGATCAGTTCGTGGTCGGGTCATGATCAGTTCGTGGTTGGGTCGTGGTCAGGTCATGGTCGGGTCGGGTCATGATCAGTTCGTGGTCGGGTCGTGGTCAGGTCATGGTCGGGTCATGATCAGGTCATGGTTGGGTCGTGGTCAGGTCATGGTTGGGTCAGGTAGTGGTTGGGTCGTGTTATGGTCGGGTCATGATCAGTTTGTGGTCGGGTCGTGGTCAGGTCATGGTCCGGTCATGATCAGGTCATGGTTGGGTCAGGTAGTGATTGGGTCAGGTCGTGGTCGGG
>JAOWBL010069848.1:0-18862 GCA_028564865.1 Zenarchopterus dispar
TGTGTGTGTGTGTGTGTGTGTGTGTGTGTGTGTGTGTGTGTGTGTGTGTGTGTGTGTGTGTGTGTGGCAAGATGGCCCCAATGGCACATGATGTAAAAAGACAAGATGGCGGACCAAATCACGTTGACGAAGTCTCGTGATTCAAAATGGTGAATGAAGTCACATAGTAACTAGTCTCACGTGTTTCAAAATGGCGGATGAAGTCACGTAGTGTCGTATGTTTCAAGATGGTGGACGAAAGTTCAAAATGTGTTTAAGAATAAAGGAAATCTGAGGTCTTATGGCTGAGATAAGCATGCAGTTGTGACAGTTGACAGAGGAAAGTATGAAAGTTGGCGTGATTTCTTACTACCTGTGCCCTAATTGGTCCGCTGCTTCCCATACAGGGACGAGAGTGTGAAGCAGGCTTCACCACCTCACACTGATCTTTAAACTAGGACACAGAGGTGCAGACAGCTTGATGGTAAGGAGACACATCCAGTAGCCTAGTTAGAGGCTAGCAACAATCCAACACAACTGATAACACTGAAATGCAACACAGTTGAGCGAACTGCTGGTCTGCTTAAGTGAACTTTGGAGAGTTGGAGAGGCTGAAGAGAGCAGAAGAAAGAAAAGATACAAAAGAGAGCGATGAGAGGGAGTTCCTGCTATTTATAGACAGGTGGAGCTACTGCACGTCAGCAGGGACCCCTGCTGGGTTTCAGGGTCTGTGCCCAATGAGGATACCAATTCTTTATCTCAAGGTGTCATAAAATGCAAAGCCTGCTGAAGGTTTGAGCCATGTGGGCTCCTTTGTCTGAAACTGTGCGGTCAGGCTTTGCTGGTCAGTATTAGGCCTTTTTGGTTTTACCACATGACTGTGGCCCAAAAGTAGTGAAGAGAAAATTCCAGCTGACTCCATCAAAAGCTTTTTCTGCATCTGAAGTGGCTATGATAGTATCTTCCTGTTGTCAAGAAGAGTAATGCATTAAATCAAATATCCTATGTGTGTTACATGAGGCTTGTCTTCCTTTAATAAAACCAGTTTGGTCTGGATGGATTATGTAAAGGGTTACTTTTTCAATCCTGTGAGATGTGTATAGTTTTGAAAAAAAGTATTTTGATTCCTTGAGGTGAGTTGGTCAGGATCCCGGCTGAGTCTTTAATAGTGGGAATCATTGCTTTTTCTTTATTTTGTTTGATTTGATTAACCAAATATCTACCTGATTTATTGTCATGGTGAAATTTTTTCTTGTCAAAGTCTCTAAATTAAGAATTGTGTTTTATTGATTATTATTTAATTTAATTTAACTTGATATTTTCTTAATTCTGAGTTTCTTCTGTTGGGTTGTTTGCACTCAGCATTTCAAGTGTTTCTTTTGCTCTAATGGAATTTCTTCTTTTAGTTTCTTCTTTTTATAAACAGAGTAAGACATGATTTTACCTCGTAGTACCCCCTTTCCTGTTTCCCATAGTATTGTAGCTGGTAACTCTGAGGAGTCATTTATTTCTAGAAATGATGCCCATTCTTTTTCAAAATAACTGTTAAATTCAGGGTCTTTTAAGAAGAAATATATTAAAGCGCCATCTAGTGGTATACTTTTGTAAGCCCAATTGATTCAAATTGAAACTAACTGGAGCATGGTCACTGATTATAATAGAATGAATTTTTGAGCCAGACATCTGTGACATGATCGAGTTATTTGTCAGAAAAAGATAAATGTGTGAGTGAGTGTGATGGACTGATGAGAAAAATGTATACTCTCTGGTTGTTGGATGTTGTAAATGCCAGCAATGGGAAAGACCAAAATCATTCATGAGGTGTTTTACTGTATCTCTGGATTATCCATTGCGTTTATTGCTCGTATTACTGGACCTGTCCATTGATGGGTTGAGTACTGTATTAAAATCACCTCCTGGAGATATCTGAAATGACTGAAAAAACATGAAAAACAAAGGATCATCCATGTTGGGACCGTAAATATTGCCAATTGTTAGAGTTTTTTTGTTAATAGCTATAATTAAATTAATAAAGTGCCCTTCAGGGTCAGTGATACTTTAATGAGAATGAATTGGATTGTTGTTTATCAGATGTGTGTCTGATACAGTCCAGTTCTCTACTCAGTTTCGCATCACGTGACAAACTTATAGCTCACGTTGTAACTACAAAATCATGTTTTATGAAATTGCGGTATTATTGCAAATGTAATTAATCATAAAGCCCTAGTTAATACAGCTTTGGATGTTGCCAAGTACTGCTGTGGTGAACCCATCCAGCAACTGGTGGTAGAAAATGTCCCAGTCTATGCTTTCAAAGCAGTCCTGCAGCCGAGAGGTACCATCAGGCCAATATTTCACAGTCTGTAATGTGGGGTTGAGTTCTTCTTCAGTGGTTTCTATGTTGGAATTAGGAGGAGCGATATTAGGTCAGAAAATCCAAAGTAGGCAGCTGGGTGGCCCTGTATCCATGCTTGATGTTGGAGTAGGCTTTATCCACGGTCTGAGCTCCCCTGATGACACATTTAATTTGACTATGGAATTTAGGCAACACTACTTTTAAATCAGCATGGTTAAAGTCCCCCACGATCACATGCATCACTTCAGGTGGTTGTTCTGTTGTTGGCTCAGAGCATTGTTCAGGTGGCTAAGAGCTGTACTTGCATTACCATCCGGTGAAATGTACAAGACAGTCACCATGACAACGGTAAACTCACACAGAAATTATACATCCTGCATCTAACTGTGGTGAATGCCAGATCTGGAGGACAGTGACTGTAAATGATGGTGGTGTTTGTGCACCAGCTGCTGTTCACAGAGATACAGCCTCATCCTCCTCTGCTCCCCACCTTAGTTGTGGTTCCTGTTGTGTCTGTGTGCTGTGCGGCTTGCTGGCTTGATAGCCGTGTCTGGAGTGGATGAGTGGAGCTACATCTGTTCCACCAGAATGCAGCAGTCCACAACTGTTTGCTGCCAACTGAAGCTTCAGCTCATCCATCTTGCATGCAAGGGATATGACATTTGAGAGGAAATTCTGGGAAGCAAAGGTTTTTGTGGCCTTCTCACCAGCTGTGCGAAGATGCTGCCCCTGCAGCCTCACTTCTGCTCAAGAGGACCACTATCCACAGGGAGCCCGGCATCTGGGCTATGTCTGGCTGCATGTTGTCAGTGATAATAAAATCCTTGATCATAATCAAATGCAAAAAAGCTGCTCTCGGCTGTAGGAGATAAACACACAACAGATGTGGTAGAGAAAGAAAAAACACACTGATGAAAAACAATAAAACACACTGTCAACAAGAGGCGTTCCAAGCTGCTGTATTCTTATGCCGCACCACCATCTTGTTTTTAAATCTGTTTTAAAAACCAAGATGTGTCCTCCATCATTTATACGAAAGATGGAGGACACAGTTCTGGGGAAAAAGCTGTTTCTAGGTCCTGAGGTGCTGGACCTGATCACTCTCAAGTGCCTCCCCGATGGCAGTTGCTGGAACAGGGAAAAACCAGAATGGGTCAGGTCTTTGATGAGGTGACCTTCAACTGGTGTAGACCTAGTCCAAATCCAGGAGCTTTGTCTCCATGACCCTTTCAACTGCAGGACTACTCACTGCAGGTCTTTTCATTCAGCTGGTGCGCAATATGTACATTAGACTGTAATACAGATGGACAGAATAGTCTCAATCTTGCACCTGTAGAAGTTCGCCATGAGAACACATAGGAGGTGGGACTTTTGCAGTTTTCTGAGGAAGAAGAGTCTCAACTGGGCCTTTTTTGACCAGGCTTGAGTTGTTGGTGATCCAGGTTAGATTGCTGAACATGTTGACTGCAAGGAAAGTCACTGTGTCCACATGCTCTACTGTGTCACCATGGATACCGAGAGAGAGATGTTCACTCCTTTAGAACCTTTTGAAGTTGACAATCATCTCCTTGGTCTTTGAGATGTTTAGGACCAGGTTGTTGTCCCTACGCCACCCTGTAAGGTGCTCTACCACAAGCCGGTATGCAGACTCATTGTTATCCCTGATCAGTCCCATCGTCATTGTGTCATCTGCAAAATTTATTATGGAGTTGGAGGAGTGGATGGGGGTGAACTCCTGTGTGAAGAATGTGATGAGCAGTGGGCTCAACAGAACCCTGAGGGGTTACAATGTTCGGGATAATCGTGGAGTATGTTCTCTTCACAGTCCCGACCTGTTGTAACCAATCAGTCAGGAAGTTCAGCACTCATGAACACAGACAAACTGGTGAAATGCAAACTTGTAGACAAACTTGACTAGATCAGGTGAGATGCAGGTCCTGATGGGAGAGAGCATCAGCCTTTCAAAGCACTTTGTGATCATTGGGGTCAAGGCTATGGCCAATAGTCATTCAGTGAACAGATGGATATTGTCTTTGGCATTGGGACGATGGTGGAGGACTTCAAGCATGTGGGCACAGTAGCTAGTTTCAGTGACAGATTGAATATGTCAGTTAGTACTTCAATCAGCTTTGGCACAGACATTCAACAGTCTTCTGATCACTACATCTGGGCCTGTTGGCTTTTGAGGGTTAATTTTCCTCAGAGTGGCTTTCACCTGGTGTTGATGGATGACCACTACTGCTGCTCCATCCAGTGTATGTAAGGTTGTGTGGGTCACCTTTCTTTGGGTGTCAAAGTGGGAGAAGTGATTAAAGATGTCTGGCAGAGTGGCATCAGCAACTGGTGGTGGGTCTTTAGTCTTGTTGTCCATCAGTGCCTTGATCCCGTACCACATGCTGTGGGAGTTATTGTGGAACTGTCAGGAAACTTTCTGAAACAGGACTGTAAAAAATTGCTGTTAGTTCATACCCGAGTTTCCTAACACACAAAAAGACACAAAAAAACCCCTGAGACTAGAAGGCCTTTTTAAAGTTTTACTTGCAAGCAAGGAGTACAGAAAGAATGGTTACATTGACAGACTGCACTGAAGCAAAGTAGGAAATCAAGCGTATATACAGATTTCATCAGTATCATCACACCAGAGAGACACGTGCACAGTTTTGGGTCAGTATCAGTGTTTTATCATCTGACATCTTAAGGTTTCTGTTATCCGGGGTGCAGAGGTTGGCTTGAACCAGCTCTGGCTGTTTTATGCTGTCTGAAGGTTGGTGCTGTCAGATATTTGCATTCATCACATACCATGGCAGGTCAAAGATACGCTGTGCAGTATGACATGATTTGACATGATAAACAGAGTTACATGAAGCACAGAAGCAAGCACATATTCACAATTTCTCAACAGGAACTCTAAGATGTTCAAAACAATATTGGCTTGATGTTTCCTTACAACTTGGCCATGAAATGAAGCCTTTCAGTGCCAGAGGTCCCTAATGCACCTGGGGGAAAAAAAGAATCTACGGTAAGTAGTTGATTTGATAATCACGTTTAGGTACTGAAACACTGGAAGTCATATGTAAAAGGTAAAGTCTTGTTTCGTGTAGATTGATCTATTGGAGCTACTGAAAGAGTGCTAATTTTGTGGTTAAAGAAACTGTAAATAAACAACAATTAAAGAAATTGAATTTGATGCCTCACCATCATTTCTTAAAATTTGTGTTAAAAGTAAAATATCCCCTGGCTTTCACAATGCAACAATAAGACAAATAATACAAACTGAATCTGAAACATCTCTTAGTTATGCTGCTATAGACCTGGACAGCTGGGAGACCTTCCATGATGCACCTCTCCCCACTCTGTCCTCTCTTACTCCAACTCTATTAATTACATCATTGCTGTTATGAACCTGTGTTCCTTCTTTCCAGCAGGTGTTCCTGATCTGTTGTTTTTCTTCTCTCCTCTTTCTTGTCCTCTTAACCTTATGTATATAGGCTATATTATTTTTTAAAATCTTTTTTTGGCATATTGTACATTTTTGTATATAGTATTTTGTTCTTTGCACTTTTATATTGTTTTTGAGCTGCTAAGGCCAATGAATTCCCCCACTGTGATCTAATCTAATCAAACCTCGAACTGGTCCAGCTAGATGCTCGTCCCTCTTGAGTCAGGTTCTGTCAGAGGTTTCTTTCTGTTAAAGGGGAGTTTTTTTTCTTTCCACAGTCACCTGGTGCTTGCTGAGAAAGGGGGGTTGTCTACAAGAACAGTTTTGATGCAATCTCCTGCTTTCCTTAATGAAGAAATAATTATTATGATTGATTTTGTATTAATTGGACTAATTTGGAATGAGTTGAATTGTATTGTTGATGCATGTTGAGGTGATATTTGTCATAATTTGCTGCTATATAAACTCACAATATTACATGAACCATGTGCTGTCAAAAATGAAATTACACTACAATGGTGAATAGAGACATGTGACTAAACTCAGATAATAGCACTGACAGTGTGTTTCCTTGTGGTTACCTAAATTATTTTATGCCAAAGTATATTTGACCATTATTACCATGCAAATGCAGTTCAAAACTAATGTAATTTGTTGAAAAGGAAGTAACTGGAATATTAATCATTGTGTGTTGCATTGAACAAGTGGTCTAAATTGAGATGCAATAATGAGTGGTCTCATAGTAAACACTTTTAATAACACTCAGCATATTGTGACGGGGGCTTGTGAACATACAAAATAATTATGCCTGTCAGAAAGAAGGCCTATTTACAGCAACACAAACACAGAACAATTGTGTTTAGTGGCCGTGGCTGTTCTCAGAAATGCTTGACGTCATGCTTTGACATAACAATTAAATATAAATACATTTTATTTATTGGCGTTTTTCTACACCCAAAATAATTTAACATAAAATTAGAAATTACCAAAGCAATATAAAAAAATAATTAAAATAAAGACATTGCATAAACAAACAGTTAACAGGGTCAAAGTGAATAGGCTAGTTTGCACAGATGGGGTTTGAGTTCAGACTTAAATGATGAAAGAATTTGTGACTGAATGTTCTGCGCCCCATGGTGGTGATATGGGTAGAGGGGACAGTAAGGTGAATGGAGAAGGAGGACTAGAGTAGTGATGCAGAGCAAATTTTACAGAAATAGATGAGTCAAATTATGGACATATTTGAAAGTGAGAAACAGGATCTTGAAGTTACTTCTGTGTTTTATTGGGAGCCTGTGGAATTGAAGAACAGGGGTGATGTATTCTGAGGTGCAACACAGGAGGAAATATTTATTTATTGGGAATATTTCAAAAGAAAAAAAACCTACCTGAAACCACTGATTGCATAAATCACCCCACCCCCATCTCCAAATACTTTGTAAAAATCTGATGAACTGAATAAGTCTGAATAACTCTATATTAACTTCACAAACGTAGACTATGGACTTTTATTCCACTTTTCTCTTAAAAAAATAGATGTAATTTCCTTCAAACTTTGAGGGGATCTGTTGTGTACAAATCATTTCAGAGTATTCCTGAGATTTATAGTGGGATTGAGGTCTGGGCCATTCCAGGACTTTGGTTTCTGAACCCATGTCTTGGTTAATTTTGATATGAGCTTTGGCTAATTTTTGTATTGGAATGTGAAACTCCTCTTCATCTCTAGCTTTTTGACAAAGGACAGGCTGACAAGTTCTCCTGGTCCAGCTGAAGAGAGCCCTGAACCATAATGCTCCCTCCATGCTACTGTGCTTCACAGTTGGTATGGTATTCCTCAGATGATGAACAAACATACCTTTTAGAGTTAAGGCCAGAAATTCAGTCTTTGTCCTGTCAGATCAGAATAGATTGTACCTCATGGTTTGGGGTGACTGGATGAACTTTTGGACATCTTTGAAATGATTCATATATTATAAGAAACAGTTTTCATCTTGGCATACTACCCCCATCCCAGCAATGCATTTCCCAAACCACTGTTGATGACCACATTAGCAACTAACACAGCTGCAACTATGGGAATGCTTTAATTATTTCTGTTAAAGGTTTATCAGTGGTTTATGTAATCATATTAAAGGTTGATTATTTGTGCATGCAATCATTGAATCTGTTTGTTTTGCAAATATAATGCTTTACATGTTACAGCGGTAGTGAGTGATAACTACTTTTAGAGAAAAATAGTCAATTATTTGAGAGAAAAAAAAACAGCTTCTTCTTGGTTTAACAGCAATCTGACACCTGAATGGGAAATGTTTGAATATGCATGAGGGTGGAGTCTAACAGGGTGTGGTATGTTGTTCTTGAGAAACTCTGTGCTGTAAGTTGTTAGATTTCCTTTGTCATTTGTTGTAGGCAGGAACAAAGGGTCTCTAGATATCTGCTGGTTATTGCTTGTGATCTATTTTATCTAATAAATTTGTTTGATTCTAAAGTTCTTGTCTGCAGGTTCTTCTCACCCGGGACCATCAGGGTAAGTTTTAGTGAATATACTGACACAACTATGCAGGTACGATGCAACAGTTTCCCCAAACCATAGTTGGAACGATGAGGTAACAATGTTGGTACCCCTATCCATCCATCCATTTTCTGTGCCTGCTGAATCCATGTCTGGGTCATGGAGCCAATCCAAGCCCATTGCAGGGGTACACCCTGGACAGGTGAGATAATTTAGAGTCCTCAATCAACCTTACATACATGTTTTTGGATGTGGGAAAAAGTACCCAGAGAAAACCCATGGAGAACACAGAGAACATGCAAACTCCACACATAAAGACCTTTGCCAGGAGTCGAACCAGAAATCTTCTTGCTGTGAGGCAACAGTGCTAACGACTAAGCCACTGTGCTGCCCTTGTTGAATGTCATCCAGTTAAATAGGAGTAACATCAGTTACTGTTGTGAACCTCAAGGTATTAAGGTATATATCATATGATGTAGGATGTTGGAAGGATTCATAGACTTGTATGTAACTGTATCGGATGGTTAGAGTCACAATACTTGGTTTTACCAGCATGGATTCCAACAAGAGATCAATTGATCAGCCACCATCCACCACTGAGAGCTGATATGTCTAATGACTGGACGGGTAATAAATGTTTAAGATGTTAAAACAAACAGTCACAGAGAGAGATTATGTCAGCATTACTGTTGCAAATAGTTTTTTAAATTTTATTTGTAGATGTACTTATTTTTGTGTTAATCATCACCATGCTAATGACCATATTTTTAATCTATAAAAGATTTTATTGATATTATTGTTGTGCTCATGTCATTTCAGTACAAATGACTTAAAAAAGAAGCCTTATAATCCCAATTAATTGTTATATTTACACATATTACAATGTTTCAGGTTTTAGTGAATTTTCTGCTCAAGTCAAGCACATCTGGAAACAGTGTTTCAGCTCCGGTGAAAGTAGTTCAGACTTACACAGTACAATGGTTTTTAAGTGTGTAAACTTGGGCAATCACAGCTGTAGCACTTCCATCCATTGTCTGTACCCACTAAATGCATCTCTGGGTCACGGGGGTCTGCTGGAGCCAATCCCAGCCCATTGCAGGTGATAGGCAGGGGTACACCCTGGAGAGGTCGCCAGTCCATCAGAGGGTCACATTTACAAAGAGCAACCATGCACATGTTTTTGGATTGTGGGAGGAAACCAGAGTACCTGGAGAAAAACCCATGCAAACTCCACACAGAGAGACTCCTGCAGGGAGTTGAACCAGGAACCTTCGTGCTGCGAGGCAACAGTGCTAACCACTAAGCCACTGTGCTGCCCATTTGTAAACTCAAAATATTCCTAACTGCTTTTTATGTCTTTTTCTTTTTGCTGGAAAATCAGATTAAAAGATGTTACCATGAAGACAATTATGTTAATGTTCCTTCTATTTTAAAAATCTGTGTATAAATGTCTTATATCCACTCAGTTACATGTCTGTATTGTGTAGTTTTGGTCCAACCATTCTTTTAGTGAAAACGTTAAGAACAAACAAGTTTAATTGAAATCAACTCAATTAAAAATACTTTATTAATTCCTGAAGAGAAATTAAATAATTAGTTTATTAATTGGACTTTATAAACTTTTCAGTTACATTAAGATGAAGAAAAACCTATTTGTCCCACAGTGGGGAAATTGCATTTTTCCAACAGGAACGAACAAGAGCAGAAACTGTAAAATAAGAAGCAAAAACCAGCAAAAAATATCTAAGATAAATAAGAAATTTAAAAACAAAAGAATCAAAGAATGGCCATTTTATCTAAATATGCTTGATTATGTGGCTATAAGTATGTACAGTATATAGACATGAATAAATATTCAATAAAGTGATGTGTGTATTTCACTTGTGAAGGAAGGAAGGACCTGTGGAATCTGTCCTTCCTACAGAGAGGGTGGATCACCCTTTCACTGAAGCTGCTCTCCAGAGCAGACAGGTGTCCTGCAGGGGGTGTGATTCATGGTTCAGCATAGACATTAGTTTAGTCAGAACCCTTCTCTCAGTATCCAACTCTGTTAAAAAACAGAGCTGCCCCAAACCCCTTCATTGCCACTCCTCCATGAACCCCCTGTGTGATCAGTGCCTCTCCTGACCCCCACCCTGCAGCCTCTCAACAATTCCCAAGCACCTCCACCTTCGCTACACCCAGCATGGTACTCTCCAGAGTTCAGGTCGAGAGAGAACTGGCCAGGCTTAAGACCAGGGAGGCAGCAGGTCCAGATGGCATCAGCTCCAGGCTCCTTAAATTCTGTGTGACCCAATTGTGCGAGATTGTGGAGCACATGTTCAACGTAAGCCTCAGGTTGCAGAAGGTACCACAGCTGTGGAAAAATGTCCTGTGTGGTACCAGTGTCCTAGTTATCTCAACCCAGCAACTTCAACCACTACTGGCTCTGACAACCCACCTGGCAAAGACCTTGGAGAGGTTGGTCCTTCACCATCTGCATCCCCTGGTGAGATCATCATTCAACCCCCTCCAGTTTGCATACCAGCCTAACACCAGGATTTAGGATGCCATCAGTTTCCTCAGACAGAGGTGTGTGTCTCATCTGGAGAGGTCCAGAAGCACTGTGAGTTATGATTTTTCCAGTGATTTCAACACCATTTCCAGTGATTTCAACACCATTCAGCCAGAACTCCTGGGGGACAATCTGGACCAAGCCTGACCAAGCCCACCAACTATCAGAATGGCTCCTGGACTTCCTGAGAAACAGGTCACAGTTTGTGATGATGAAAGGCTGTCTGCAGCACAGGGGCACCCCTGGGACCTGTCGTCACTCTTCTCCTCTTCACCCCATACACAGTTGACTTCACACAATACACAACAGTCACTTGCAAAAGGTCTCAGATGACCTAGCCATTGTTGGTCTCATCAATAATGGAGACGAAAAGGAATACTGAGAACTGAACCAGAACTTTGTGGCCTGGTGCCAACGGAAACTCCTCCGGATTTATACAACATGCAATATCCCTGCACCTATCCATTCACTTTTCATGTATATATAAAATAAGATATAGTTTATTGATCCCCCGGGGGGAAATTCCAGTGTCACAGCAGCAAACAATGGAAAAAAAGAACAATAATGCAATAGCAAACAATGAAAAAAAGAACAATAATGCAATAGCAAACAATGAAAAAAAGGAGCAATAATGCAATAAATAAGGCATAAAATACAAGTATATACATGCACACAGCAACGGAGTGGATGGGAAAATATAAAAAGTCCATGCAGAGCAGAGAGGGGTTAAGTTAAGCTGTTATAAAGTCTGATGGCAGTGGGTATGAAGGAGCGTCTGAGTCGTTCAGTCTTGCACCTGAGTGGAATAATACGCTGGCTGAAAGAGCTGCCCATCATCCACAGCTCGTTTTCTTTTCCCATACAGGGATCAGTAAAACATGGTAGACCATCAGAAGGGCTGTTGAAAGGAAATGAAAAAAGGTTTTCTCCTGCTAGGAGTGTTTTTACCTGCCACTGTTTATATAATTGTTCTGGGTCACTAGAAAAGCCTAGAGACAGCTTGCATGTATGTATGTATGTATGTATACATAGGGGATGGAGAATCTGCCTTCTTGTTGCTGGAATAGAATAAGTCTGTTATTTTATTCTGGTTGGGCCGGTGACATACTGAGTGTATGTGAACAGAACAGATGATGGGGAACCATGGTTGAAGTCCCCAGAGACGAGGAAAATGGCCTGTGGGTGCTATGTCTGCTGCCTGCTGGTAACAGAGAGCAGCATATTGTCGGCTGTGTCCATGTTAGCAAAGTGGGGTATGTACACAGCTATCACAATGAAGTGTGTGAATTCCCATGCCAAATAGTATGGCCACATGCTAACAGCCCACAGTTCAATGTCTCTGCTACACAGTTGTTCCTTCAATGAATAGTGTCACGTCTTGCACCATTTCACATTAACAAATACAGCCAGACCCCTTCCTTTCCTCATACCACTGTCCTCCATTCTGTCTGCATGCAACAGATGAAAATTATCCAGGGCGATAGCCGAATCTGGAATGAGAGGGGTTAACCACATCTTCATAAAAACAATGATGCTACTCTCTTTGTACTCCTGCTGATGTCTCATGAGTGCTGCCAACTCACCCATTAATGTTGGGAAGTGGCCTTATGTTTCCTATCATGACACAGGAGAGAAACATCAGTATTTTTCCATCCTCAGTGCATCTTCTAAAGCATGTTCCCTGGGATCTCATGTCTGTCCCTGGGGAGCACTACAGCACTCTGCATATCAGCTGGTCACTACTGTAAACAATAGGCACATAGAGTGCAGTACATATTCCAACTAAATATTCCAGATAAATTAATGAAATAGTGATGTGAAGGCAGCATGGTGGCTTAGTGGTTAACATTGTTGCCTCACAACAAGAGGGCTCTGGGTTTGACTCTTGGGCCCAGCAGGAGTTTGCATGTTCTCCCCATGCTTGAAATAGGCTTTTATGTTGTGTATTAAATCCAGTCAATAAGGTTTATTTGATTGTCATCTGTTTGTAATTTTCATTGTAATGGGTTAATAAATGATGTATTTATTACACAACTGATGAAAACAAACCTAATTGAAAGACTGATATGCGTAAAATCATCAAACCCCATATTGGTTAATTAAGCATGACTAACAGTAGTTACCTTGATTAACAAAATACTTGTTCATACAACAAGATTTAATTTTGTTGTCCTAAAGTTTAAGTGGTGTAGGATGAATTTTGAAAAACAATCAGGCTTTACATACTTAAATAAAACATTTGGACTTAATGAGAAGAGAATACACAGAGCCATTGTAGTTAAATAAATTCAACCAGCAAATGCCCAGTGTTTTAATTTTACATGATCAAAAATGGTACTATAATGTTGTAATAGATTTAATTATGTGGAAAGGGTGCCATTGTTCAATTGTGCTCATCCAACAATTTTTTTTTTCTTTTGAGTGCAGCACAGCAGGACCACATTCCTGGTGGGACCCAGAAGTCAGAACCAGGGGAATGGATGAAGTGTCATTACACCACCTCAACATACAGAATCTTCCTCTTTCCAAAGGTCTGTTGTTGTTTTTGTTCAAACAAAAACCTTTGTCATGCTTGTGTTTTTTACTTATGTATATTACTTATTTAAGAAGATGTTGACCTGTGCTACAGAGAAGATGGATGTACTCTTTCTAATAGGAAATACGAGACAGGTATATTTTCTTAGAAATGAACATTTCTAGGCAGAAAAAAAAACATCCAAAAAGTGTGTGTGGATGTGAATGTGTTCACTAAAGGGTTCTGAGAAACGACTAGAAAACACATGGCATAAGCACTAATCAGGTTGAAAGCGTGGAAATCGGAGCATATCCACTGCTGGATTGTGCCATAATAAAAGATGACAAATGATTTATGTCAGGCATTTGTTAGGCTACAGGAGATAATTTGTTATCCTGGAAATGCAAGACAACCCCTTTGTAATTGAATCACACAAAATAATGACTACCCTGCTTTGTTTGGTTGGGCTGTTTGTCTTTGTTCTCTTCTATTTTTTTCATAGAAATTAATTATGCCATACATTATGCAGGAGGGTTTGATTTTAAACACAAGTGATATTATGAAATTTCACTAAAGAATTTTGTGAAAAGCTTTCCACGTTGAGACTATACTCAATGTCTAGATTTGGATTTTTTTTTTGTTTGATTCACGATTGGATCAAATACTCATAAAATAGTTCTAGTTGTGACTGCTTTTCATTCCAAAATAGGTCATTATAATCATGCTCTCTTAAAATCAAGCTGCTCTCCTGTAATCTCATCTGATTAGGGTTTCCCAAAATGCAATGCACAGACATAGACTTTTTAGCTCTATCAGGAAGCATTGATGTAGCTGTTAGTGATAGTAACACATGCCACACAATTATTTAATAAATGTGAAATAGTCAAATAAATACTGAATGCATACCCTGGCATTTTGATTTTAGAAAACCTAAGAATTCATTTCTCTCTGTCATCCAGAGCCTGAGGCAGTGAAGCAAGTCCAAATCATAATATTGTCGTGATTCTGTTCTGTTTGTCTCCCCCTCCCTTTCTGTGTTGTTGTTAATCCCTCCTAACTGGGTATGGCTGCTGCAACCTCACACCTGTTTGCAATCAACTCCTCGCCAGTTTGTCAATTCTGCAATTCATGTCAGTTGTTGCACTTGGCCAAGTTCTCTTGCGTTTGGACTGCTACTTCCCTGTTTCTTCTGCCTGTGTTCAGATCCTGCCTGCCTAGCTGCCCGTAATCTTGTCTGCCCGCTTGTCAGCCTGCCTGCCTGTTCCTCTGTGTCTTCTGAGATATCCTGCCTGCCTACTGGGACTTATCCTCTACTGCTGCCTACCTGCCCGCTGGACTACAACCTATTCCTATCAAGACTCGGCTATTCAATAAAGACTGGGTTGTCCAAAGTCGGTCCTCGAGGGCCAGAGTCCTGCAGGTTTTAGATGTTTCCCTGCTCCAACACACCTGATTCTAATTAATGGTCGTTAACAGGTTGTCTCCAAGGTCTGCACAAGTCTGTCAATGACACACCCACTTGTATCATGGTATGAAGAAGCACGGCAGCATTCTTTTATGTATCTGTGAATTACCATTGATGTAATTTTAAACTTATTTTCTTGCCTCTTGCCTAGCTGGAAACATAGAGTTACACATCTTTTATAATATTCTACACTCAGACCACCCATCCATCCATCCATTCATTAACTTGTGCTTATCCATCATCAGGTCCTGTGCCTGCAGCCTAACCAGAGAGGTCCAGAGCTCCCAATTCCTGGCCAACTTCTTCAGCTTTTCCAGGTGGGTACTGAGGTGTTCCCAGGCCAGCCAAGACATGTATTCTCTCTTCAGTGTGTCCATGGTTTACCCCAGATCCCAGCTCAGATTGTTCATTTTAAAAACTATGTCAAAATGGAACATCGTAAATTTTCAAAACCACTTCGTGTTTATATTTTGGTTCTTCATCAGCAGTATGAAATTTGTTGCTGTCTTCAATAGTATAGTACACAGGGTCAGTTAAATGAAGGAATTTTGTATTTTCTCTGAGAAGACTGCTAAAGTTTAGGTTTATATAATCATTTTGTAGCTGCAAAGACATTCTATTAGGCTCCATATTGGGTAATTTACAACCAAGTTGTAATTTAAGATTGGTCAACAACAACACACACACACACACACACACACACACACACACAAATGCCTTAAAAAATGCCTCTGGCCCATCCATAATGAAGGAAGTGCATTTTCAGTGTCTTTTTATTCTATCTTATTTGTTGAAATTTACAAATGGAACCTGTAGATAACATGAATGTGAAGAAGCAACCCTAACAGAAATATTGCTGAATCTGGGAGAAGGGAAAAACTGACAAAACAAAACAAGCAAACAAATAAACAAAAACACAATCCAGAGTACTCTTACAGTTGTGTGGCTCTGAGGGAAATAACACAACCACAGGACAGGTTACTCACAGGATAGCAGTTTCACGCTACTGTAGAAAACTTGTGGACAATGTGAAGAAGATGCTGTTTGAGGAAATTTTATTAGTGGATTACATTATATTACATGTCATCAAACCACAGAAATATAAGGTTTGTCTTTAGGTCAAGCCCCTCCTACTAGCAGCAAGACTGAAACAGCACCTGTCAAAACAGTTGTATGAAAAGTATCAAAACTCAAAATGTGTGGGTCTTCAAGCAAGTTTAAATAATGTTTTCTGAAAAAAAAAAATAAAAAGGGTTCATATTGATAACAGGTATAATCCAAAATGATGTCTAAGATAAACAGGTTGTATAGGTGTAAAACAACCCTAGACCATGATCCCTCCACAGCTGTGCTTGACAGTGGATTTGGGGTGTTTCTGATGAAGTCCTGTGTTTGATTTTCTACAAACATGATTCTGGACATTAGAGGTGCATTCACACCAATTCTTTTTGATCCACTTTAAATGGACCAGAGATGTGAATGCACAATGAAACTCAGATGCAGATCAATGAAGCAAACTAGTGTGCCTAAAAACGTAGGTCTCCGTCAGTAATTCTTAATGCAGCGGGACCACAGGAGGAAGGAATCGGACATTCAGAGGGTCCAGTTCGTTTGACAAAGTTCAGTGTAAAAAATTAGGGCAGCTGAATGTTGCAACCCTAATCAAACTGAGTGCACTGGACTTAGATGTGAAGACAATGTAAGACCAAACATCTCCACTTTGGTTTGATCTGTCCAAAAGACATTGTTCTAGAAGTCTACTAGTTTGTTCAGATGCAGTTTTGTGAACCTCAGTCATGCTCCCATTGTCTTTTTAGACAGAAGAGGTTTTCTTCTGGAAACTCCTTAAAACTAATTGTGCAGTCATCTTCAAACGGATCTACTGGCAAGTCTTGCCCCTCTTAGTCACTGTTGTTACGATTGCCTTAGTGAAGCATTGTCCTGAGATGCTCTAGATCAATTTTGGCTACAAAAAAAAAAGAAGCATACAAGTGAGACTCAAAAATGCCATGCTGGGATTTGTACATCTAAAAATAAATCTTGGAGTAAATCTGATGCGATGTCCAGTCCAGGGAATATTGACTGTCTTGAATGTTTTCCAGTTGTGATTAAAAATGGCTGCACATCAATACAAGTTCAACATTCTATGTTGAAAAAGATTAATCTCTTAGACACTGATGTTTTTTCCTCTTGCCATTGTGTTAACAAACACCTGAATGCTCCAGACCAACAAATTGCAAGATCATCTTTTTGAGGTCTGCAAGCCTGTTGATGGTCAGTTCATCAATGATGATTATCAGCATGTGCTACTTAGCCTACTGCATTTTTTGAGAGCAGGAAGTACTACCTCAATAGGATCAGAGAACTTGAAAGTGCCTACATTATCATTATTATTATTTGGCTCCATTTTGTAAAATAAATTATGGCACTGTGATAAAAGTCAAGTATTGTTTTTCCGAGGATGGATTTCTGTGATACTGAGACCCAGTATGATCATTTGAAAGATTTTAATTTTAATTTTACACACACGCAAATAAAAAAAATATTAAGAAAAATGAAAACATAGGATTATACAGTTAATGGCTTTTACATGTGACTGTAGCATATGTTGAGCAGATAAATGGTGGGGCGAACCAAGATGACCCCCTAATTTCCTTTCTTCAAGACTTAACATTCAAAAAATTACTGCTGTTACAGCTGTGCTCAAACACTAATCTAAATTACACAATTCAGCCTTAATGAAAGAGGTCATTAGTCTGATGAAGCAACAGAAAATTAATTGTTAGAACTAAGTGAAGAGTGAAAAGTTCAGCAGAGGGTAATGAAGGGAATTCCACATCTGTGCTGAGCAGGGAAGAGTAAATAATCAGACAGTTTAAGGCAATGGTTTGTACTCATTCTTTATCTAATTTATTTTTCCAAATTTGCTATTTTTAATTTGAGTAGAAAAAAAACCTCCATAAAATAGGTCAACTTTTCAACTGAATCGAACAGTCAGTTAGAAGAGAGAAAGAATAGCCCATGAGCTCACTGCAGGAGCTCCAACCAGAGTCTGTTATTGGTGTCTGCATCATGAAATATGTGTCTGTGGAGGTGTAACAATTAAATGAGAGTGAGCAGCACAAATCCGAGGGATGGGAAATTTGTGAAGCTCATGATGAAATAGTTGAAATTAACAACACTATTCTGCCTCTGAGTCTCATAACAAACCTCCCCAGACAACTCCATTTTGTTCCCTCTCTCATTTGGATAAAATGAATGAGGAAAACTACATGCACCATGTGGTGCACATATAACCTGTGGGATATGAGGAGCGAGACTGAGATAAAAAAAACAAACATGAAAAGATACGATTATGACAAATGCTGTCAAATCACATCTCTTAATTATATATGTATATAAATTACCTAAGTTTGTGTCTTTATTATTTTTGTTAATTTTATTCCCTGAATTTATATTGTATATAATAAACAGTTTCAATTTACTAATCAACTTGAAAAAGTTTAATGGTTGCAGGGTCCAACTCATACATCAACATTTCACTAAACCGTGGGGGCTGTGGTTCAACTATTGACAGGGTTTTAGAAGAGATTTGAACTACGTACAATGAAAGGTATTTTCAGAAGTAAAAACTCAGTTAATATCATGCACTATCATAATTATGTAGACTCAACTGCATCTGGTAGGAGGAAGGTGGGTCTTGTAGACCTGGTCTGGAGCAGGGAACTAGAACCATTGTCTAAAAATATATTGTTGCTGTACTCTTTCTGGACTCCATACTGGACCTCAATGCCATAACTTTTCAATTTCAATTCAGTTTTATTTATATAGCACCAATTCACAACAAAAGTCACCCAGAGGCACTTCACACTGTAGGGTAAAGATAAAACAGTGTTACAAAAGAAAATCCCAACAATCCAATGATCCCCTATGAGCAAGCACTTGGCAATGGTGGGAAGGAAAAGCTCCCTTTTAACAGGAAGAAACCTCCGGCAGAACCAGGCTCAGGGAGGGGCAGCCATCCGCCTCGACTGGTTGGGGG
>JAOWBL010069849.1:0-18858 GCA_028564865.1 Zenarchopterus dispar
GCATATATATATATATATATATATATATATATATATATATATATATATATACACATACACATACACACACACACACACACACACAAAACTTCAGAGCTAGATCTGAAGTCTAGTGCTAAGTTGATGGTATTGCATAATTATTATGTTGACCTTTATTTTGCTAGGTAAGTCCCATTGAGAATACGAGATCTTTTTTACAAGGGAACCCTGGCCAAGACAGCAGCAGTCCAAATTCTATTACAATAATCACAACATTTACGAGCATTAAAACAACCATTCCAGAACATAAAATATAAAACATAAAATATTCTAATTCTATCCTCACAATGTTAGATCTAGATCTTAATACACACACACACAACTGTAGGTCACTGTTGTCTGTGGGAGGCCAGTTTAAAACATCTATGACAATTAATTTTGGATTCAGGTACTGCCTAATAAATTAATCTTATCATCTTAGGTGAGGACTCATTCATATTTGTGCATGAATGACTACAGTAAAGCTCTTTGTCATTGAATTTGTTCCTTTTTTCCCAGGCAGATCTTCCTTGCATACACTCTGAGTGGTTTGGTAATATCAGTTGCTGGATGAAGTATTTTTTTCAGCGATGTCTAGCTGCTGCTTTTAGTGACTGAAAATAACAACCTATTTGATCTTCGCAAGCCAAAATCATCTGAAGTATCGTTAGCATATTAAGCGGAATGGTCAGAGTGGAGACCATTTTCATGCCAGGTGTGATCACATGACCAAAGTGCTGGCCACTCTTGATCAGATTTTTCAGTATGAGTTTTCATGCAAGATCTGGGCAAAGGATATAGTTCACTACCGCACACACAAATGCAGGTTAGAACTAGAAGTAGAAGAGTCCAAGTGCTGAATTGGTCTGCACATCATTCAACAAAAGCCATGCTACATAGTGGCAAACACAGTGGACTACTATTTTTTTTAGATGTTGCACTTTTATCAAATACAATTTTTTTCTTAAATAGTTTGGCAGATTTCTTTATTTTAAATATATAAATCTGTCAATGTTCTTCTCTGACTAAAATATGGGTGTTGAGTTGTGAAATACTGCATTCTCTTTTATTTACAATTTACACAATACATTTTCAGAGCATCCCAGCTGATTTTGGAATTAGGGTCAAACTTATCTTTTTAATTTTTATTATTTTAAATAAAAAATAACATATTTTAATCTGTTATGCATTGTAGTTTAGGCTTTACCCAATTTTAAGAGCTAACAAGAACCAAATTACTTTTAATTATTATTATTAATATTAGTAGTAGTAGTAGTAGTATTGTGTTATGAAATAAATAAAATCAGTTATTCGAAAAACAAAATATATCTTTATATTCTATGTGTCTGCCCTCAGTAGTGAATAAATCTATTGAATTGATAACTAGGCAACTGATATTTAAAGTTTAAAGTCTTTGAGACTCTCAGATGTTGAACATGAATTTTCTTTAGCATGGATGCCCTTCAGACTGCCATAATAAATAATTAGTCCTTTTCTGACTCATTGCAGACAAAAGCAATATAAAACAATTAAGCAGGTGAGACAGAGCTTCTGGGTGAATATTGATGTGTTCATAGGACGCAAGACAATGAACAAGCAAAATCTAAACTCAAGCATGATGGGGAGAATGATATCTAACATCTTTTAACGATTATACGAGGATGTGAAATCAAGATGCAAGGCGTGATGCAAGAACTGTTTCCATGACAGAGGGTAGGATATATTAGTCTTTTGTATCATTATATACATTCTTATATCATACACATATGATGTGTGTCAATAGTACGTGTCTTCAAAGAATGTAAGAGATAATAAATCGGGACATCGGTACTGTTGGATTGGATTAATGTAATTTAATGTGGATGTTTGATAACTTTCTTCACAGTGAAACAGTCAGACATATAATGCCCTCAACAACATATTTCCTTACATCTGTCTGGGTTTAAGTGTAATAGAAGAGTCTGAAAGAAACATTGGACAAATCCTTCTAAATAACCTCAGAATGTACTCTCCAGAGAATAACAGTTCTCAGCTGAATGTCAGAAGTAAGTAGATTAATAAACCTTGAATGGAAATTTGAGAACTGGTCAACTGACAAAAACATGGACTAAAATGAGCTAAAAATGTCTTTCTATCGACTAATTTACGACATCAACCCAAAATTATTTGCCCCTTGTATTTACAGCAGGGGTGCGGTCCAGTTGAGCCAAGGTGCCACTTAGAACTGTGCTGGTGGAGATGAAAGCCCAGGTGCGTCTCCATTGACTGCATCTTGTTGTGGCAGAGGCTGGTTCCAGGGATGCCAACAGACAGAAGAGTAAAGTACCAGAACTCACAGCTGATGACCCTCATTCCATCTTGGCGAAGACCTTGGGTTGTGGCTGATAAAAAAAAAAAATGCTAATTCAAATTGGAAAAATGGCAGAAAAAAAGATACATTTGCTGCCTGCAAGATTATAAAAAAAAGTGCTTCTGGTCCTGAAATTCCAGATAAGAGAAAAGTCACTAGATGTTTCTGTAAAAAAAAATTAAAAAAAAAAAAAAGGAGGGTGGGGGGGATTAATGATAGCACATTATTGATGAGATAAGCAAAAATCATTTCAAAATTATAGAACAGAATTTATCAAACCTTCAGTAAAAAAGATGCTCTGGAGGAAAATTCCTCAGCTAGAGATAACACTCTAAAACGAGGATGCTCTCTTCTTCTTTGTTCTCTGAGTTCCGCGTGGCTTGCTCTGGTCATCTGAGTTCTACGTTTTCATCTTAGGTCGTCTGTGTTTTAAGAGGGCCTTTAGCAACAGAGATTCTGGAACAAAAATCTCTGCAGTTTTTTTGTTGGACTTTGGCCACCTCTGGGGAAGAGCCAGCAGGACCTTGACAGACATTCTTCCCTGATGGTGAGCTTCCCCCCTCACAAAGACGAAGAAGGAATGTGACAAAGTTTTCATGACTGTCTCCCTCTAGCCTTATCTTGGTGGGTTGCCGTGACAACACTATGCCTGACTGGGCACGTCGTAAACATTTGTCTCCTCTGGTCCTTGGTTAGCAGGCTGGCCATAGTTACAGGCTAGTATTGAAAAACACCTGGCCATGTGACTGTGCTGACTGTTGGTGGTAAAATGTAGTTTAAAATGATAAAACATGCCATGTGAAGTTTCCCAGATCCCAGGCATGGTACAACTGTAACAAATAAGATGCCAGTTGAATAGGAGGTGGACATTTTCTAAAATCATTATTTTAGCTAGATTTACCTCATTCTAAGTGATGCTAACTTATGTTACTTTCAAAGAGCTGTAGTTTTGACTGATGACTCTGTTTTAATAGATTACTGTCATCACTTTAGATATGTAGCATTTATTGTCTTGACTCCTGAGTTGAGAATAAAAATCTAACAGTGCATAGTTATTACTACTTTAAAGACAAAGTGTTTTGTTGAAATATTAATTGTTCTAATGACCACCATGACAGGTTGTGAAATGACCTGAAAGGACTGAAGGATTAAGCCTTGAGTAGCAGCTACCCTCCATGTTGTCCTTCACACTGTAACCAATGTTGGGTGGACCTTCACAGAACCGCAGGACCTAAAGTCTATGGTCAATAGAGCTGAGTATCGATTTGTTGAAGGTCCTAGTGGTACTTGGTTGGAGCTGTCCTAGTCCTCACGTTATCTCCAGCAGTATTTATTTCAAAGGTCATTTGGTACTACAGACTGTGCTGCAGTTGTCACTATAAGACACAATCTTAATTATGCATGAATTTGTGATTATATGTAATTTGTACCTGATAAATATTAAATAAACAAATAAAAATTAACTCCTTGTGCATCTGTCACGGATGTGAAATCTAGCTGTGGAGTGCAATTCTATTTATTTATTTATTATTTCAAGCTATAAATACTGTATATTTATTTCTGCTTTAAAGCTCTACATTTTAATGTGGGTAGAAGTGGAGGGTTTCAATAGAAAGTGACTCACTTCTGGAGTGATGCCTAATAGTCAATGACAAAACTGTACATTTTGTACCATCTATAATTGCTTTGAAAAGCAAAACTGCAAGTTGTTCTTTGGACCCTCACCAACATTTCTTTACCATCCAGAAAAAACCCCCAGATTAAATCATTAGCAACAGACACAGGGTAGGGAGACTCCGGGTTTTGTCACACTTCTCAAGGTACACGTCAAGCTTGACAGATAGAAAATGAAGCGCAAACATGCTTGCTTTAGATAAACTAGAACTGTCAATTTTGTTTAACAGCTGTGATGACTGACTGAGAAAACAAACAACAACATAAAACAATCTAATCTGAGTGTCTTGAATAGGGGGTGGCTTATCTAGTCTCTAAAAGTTGAGCATACTTTCTCTGTAACCTGTAACCTCTTCTGCTGTCACCTCTAAACATCTTGATTCACAAATCTCATGTAGAGACTCTTCTGAGTGTGACGGTGTGCTTATGGCCCTACAGACTTCCAGAATACAAAAAGAAAAACCGTCCTGAAGGAAACAGAAAGCATGTTAAAGATGGGTGTATTGAAGAATCCCACAGTGCTTGCTGTAGCCCCATCATTCTTGTGACCTAGGATGGATCTATACACTTCTGTGTGGATTACAGCAAGGTTAATGAGGTTTCACATTATGATGTCTGTCCTATGTCTGGGGTTGACAAACTCTTGGACTGGCTTGGCATGGGTCGTATTATCATGATACTAGATTTGACCTTGGCTACTGGCCTATCTCCTTGTCTCTGGAGTCCAATGAAAAAAAAAGGGTTTCTTCACTTTGTTTGGATTGTACCAATTTGTGACTCTTCCATTTAGCCTCTTTGGTGACCCAGCCAAGTTCCAATGTGTCATAGACCAGTTGTACTCTGGACTTGGTAAGATGGTGGGGATATGTGGTGGTGGCTCAGCTGTAGGGGGAGCTGTGGAGCACCGGTTCAGATGATTGAGGCAGAAGGGTGGGCCAGCTGTATCCACTCTCTTAATCAGCAGTGTTGCCAACTTAGCAACTTTGTTGTTAAATTTAGTGACTTTTCAGACTTCTCTAGTGACTTTTATTTCTTGTACCGCAGTCCCTCCCTGTTCAAGTCAGAGCTGGAAACGTTCACCTCATCTCGTCCTGCAACTGAACTGTGCATGTTAACCATTAAATAATAATGATTTATTTATTTATACATACATACAGTTAGTCTCATCAATACTCTGGGTCCTGTTTTAAGAGAGATCTGTTTTATGCGATAAAACATTACAATAAATAAATAATTGAAAGAAAATTGTATAAATATATGCAAAGTGACTCAATATCCATCGATCCATTTTCTATACCTGCTGAATCCAATTACTGGGTCACGGGCGTCTGCTGGAGCCTTGACTCAACATCAAGAGTTGCATAAACATCATCAATATGATTGTAAGTACAAGCATAAATTAATTTAGAACAGATTATTAATATTTCATTCTAATTATTTTAATAATTATTCAATGACTCTGCACTGGCCTACAAGCTTAAGGAAGAGGGTGGCAAAAAAACAACAAAAAAAAAGTTTGTCATTCTAAGCATATACTGCATTTTTAACTTACATTTTACCGCACCCACAACTTTATTCCTTTCTCTTACAGCATCCATCACAATTATTAAATGAACTGCAAATTTATGCAGATTTGGCTATGATGTCATTTAGTGACTATAAGAGACTTTTAAGACAGTCAATAGCAACTTTCTTTGCTGGGAAGTTGGCAACACTTCTAATCAGCACCACTCCTGAACTGTGGGGGCTGAAGTTTGGGGAGGACAACTGAGCGCAAATATTTGTACACTGAAAAAGAAAGCAAAAGTGAACATTGCTGGACTTATTTAGTGTGTCATTGTTGAGAGGACCCTGAGTAGTTGGTGTTTTTTGTTATAGGTATAAAACCTCCTGGCTAGTTTGTGTAGAGGAATGTCTAAAAATTATTCTTCAGCATTGTTTTATGTGCTTCTGTTTGTTATAGTCAACAAAAGTGGTTGGACTGGATTTTAAAACTGAGGTTAACTGTTGTCAACCATCAGCACTGTGAATGGTTCAAGGCTTTATATTCTGTATCTTATTGGTATTAAATGTATGGTAAGGGAGTATTGGATTATGTCATTACTACTGATGTTTAAAGTAGAAAATCAACAAAACGTGATCAAAAATATCAGCTTATCATTTATGAGGAGCGATATCAGAAATGTAATATAAGTGAGTAACCCAATTTCCATAGAGATTGGAAGTTTTCTCACATACCTCAAATGATTAAATCTTAAACTTGTTAATTTGTTTGTTATTAATTGTTGTTAAACCTTTTTTTAACATTCACCAGAACAAAGAAAATTATTTTCAGGAAAACATTTGGCGAGATGCATGTTTAGCAGTGTGTTTGTCCTTCCTTTTAAATTACACTATTAAATGATTTTGGGAATGGAGGACAATAACATCATTCTTACAAAACTCATAGCTTTGTAAGAAGAATGTGCTTTTCATACCTGCTGAGAAAAGATTTTAAATGTTAATCTCCATTTAATCTGCTGATTGCAGGAGAGATGTTTCATGCAAATTTTGCCATGTTTTATGTTGTTCTTTGCCTCTCTGTCATCTTTTCTTAGGAAGCCACTGGTGTTAAATTTGGGATTTGGTTAAATGTTCAAATAAATAAGAGTTAAATGGTTAACACATATTTTATTTAAGCAACAGTGAGAAAACTGAGTGGGGAATGCTGGATACTTCATAAAAACAAAGTAGGTAATGAACCCAACAGATTGCACAGAATCTTCACTTCGGTGCACTCTCCCAACCTAAGCCGGGATGCAGCCTCATTGGAGTAGAAAAGAAAACAATAAACAAAGCTTTAAAAAAAAATCCAGCAGAACCAGACTGAAAGAGGGCATCCATCTGCCTCAATCAACTGGGAGCTGAAATGACACAAACTGGAGGCCAGTCGGGTCTCCGTGGATATTTACCCATGCAACACCAAAGAAACCATTAATTGCAGTAATATGCAAGACATATACATACAAGAAGAGCAAAGAGCCCAGCATAACTAAACAGCCTAACCCTAACTTAAAACTCTATTAAACAGGAAAGTTTTATGCCCAGTCTTCAAGGTAGAGAGGGTGTCTGTGACCTGAATACCAACTGGCAGCTGGTTCCACCAAAGACCCTGATGAAGGTTTTTAGGTATCTAATCTGCTCTTGTTACATTAAAATGTAACATAAGGTTATATTATTTCTATTACTTTCCTTTATTCTGCTTTCATTGCAGAAATAAGTCACATTTAAAGCATATAAATCCACTATGGGTATGTTGCTTTATCAGTGTGTGAAATATGCAGACTGAATACTACGCCAAATATCATGAGCAGAGCCTGCATTGACCATCTTGCCCTGGGGCTCTATGCTGGCTTGTTATACTTCTACTCAGTAGAAATATGTCCTCTGAACAATAAAAAAAGATAAAGGTGACTGTGATGGATCAGAGTGCATGATAAACTAAGACGTGGGCTCTTGCTATATAGAGTGAGAAGATAACAAATCACTATCATTCTATTGCATCAAAGGCCTACACAGCTCTTGATAAAGCTGTGAAGAGCATCAGTTAATCGACAGCAGGTTGGCCCAGTATTTCAAGCGACACTCCCATAATGGCCAGGGAGAAGGTCAAAACTGCAGTTGCTTGTGCTGTCAGATTGTCCTTGAGCAGGACATTGAGCTCTCTCACTGCACAATTATTAAATCTGTTCTGTAAATGAACACCACCTACAGCAAGTGTCTTACTTATGAATTAAATTTGACATGAATTACACTTCACTCACAGCTCATTTTCTGGTGGGCAATAAAATACCTCAGACATGGAAAACTCTTTGCAACAATGGTTTTAAAG
Organism: Zenarchopterus dispar; assembly: GCA_028564865.1. Taxonomy (NCBI): domain Eukaryota; kingdom Metazoa; phylum Chordata; class Actinopteri; order Beloniformes; family Zenarchopteridae; genus Zenarchopterus; species Zenarchopterus dispar. The sequence goes on from JAOWBL010069849.1 coordinate 7,914, forward strand.
CAATCTTCTGGGAATTTTGTATTACAGATCAGAAACATGCAAATTACCTAGATTAATTTCACCTCAGGAATTAATAAAGTATTTTTGAATTTGAAATAAAAATTCCCCTGTTTTATTTTCCCCAAACTGAATCTGGTGGGGAAATAAACGGAAAGAGGTGAATTGATAACAGCAAGGCTTACTCTATGTTTGAATGCTCTGGAGACTTAACTAGCATGCAGGAGACAAACAGATAAATCCCATCTCAGACATCGCCTGGATAAAAGTGACAGCACATCAGCTACAGGACAATAATAGATAATATATTATTGGATTACGGAGTTAAGGGAAAACTTAATCTAAGTCTACTAAGAAGCAAATAGAAGCTAACATCCCTGCAAAAGCCTGCTACTAATCTGGCTAATCATGAAGCAGCACTGTCAACGGATAGGCCAGCAATCCTGAAGTGTCTAACTTAGCAACCCTGCAGAATTTACCGTAAAGAATGTAATGCAAGCTGTTGGATAATGAAGATGCAAATCTTTGCTAATTCTTCAGCCCCATAAAGGGAGTAATTAACCTCTGCATGCTGGGGAATTTATAATGACCACCTATACTAATAGAGGCAATCAATTAAACTATTTTTTACAAATAGTGTTTGATTACAAGTAAAACACCAATAATTAAACTAAATAATAGATGAGATTTGTGTTTGGAAGTAAAGAAACCAAAATATTGAGGAAGTACTGCTTTTTTTTTTGGCTAAAACCTTGTCCTGAGCTGTTAAGAGCATGATCTTTGCTGTTAATTATTTTTCTGTGTAAGAAAACTTTTCTTTATAGCCATATCTTTCCAAATGATAAAATTACACAGACTGAATAACATTTTGAGTCCCAGCAGAGCTGGCTGAAGATTTGTAAAACTGCAGTGAATGCTCTGCTTGTCTTGGTTGTAACTGCCATTTGTTGCTCCTCAGACAGGTGGCTGAATGTTCATAATATATCTCTGTTGTAAATTTAAACTAAAATATACCTGAGTACTTGCTGTATTTTAATTTAGATTGTTGATGTGAGCATTTAAAGTCACTACCAGTTCAAAAGATTATGACTTAACACTAGTGTTCCTAAACCAAACAAAATTTTTCGTAAAAAAATTCCTCCCTAAGTTTGACAAAAGCCTAGGCACAGCTCCACACCCCATTGTCCTCACAGTTTTGCCAGTGATCGCATTAGCACAGTCCTGGCAGATCTGCTGAAACGCTTTTGTTTTCTCTGGTAAAAACACCAGAGCAAGCAAAAGCATTTCAGCTTTCAGGTGACATAAATATAAAGTGAAAACCGGATAAATAACACATTTATGCGCTGTGTTACGGATGGATATGGATATGGAAGGAGTCATCCATTCATACTCTGCATTCATGACATACATGTTTCTGTCTTGGGTTTTATTTACAGTCTTTTTGTACATTAGACAATCCATGTCATTTCCACAGTTCACACAACCAGGCGCACAGTTTGCTGGTGCTAATGGCATCAACTCCACACTGACTCCAAGATGCATCATTTCTGGAACCCTGGTTTTCGCTTAGAATCTTTTTTTTTTTTTTCAGTGCAGAGTGTAATTGCCACAGTTGGCTCTTCAACGTTACATCAGCCAGCTCAGCTGTTACCAGGTTTACTGTATGTGCTGCTCGTTTCTTGCTGATGACACTACATGAAAAATATTTTTGAAAAGTACAAACTTGTACAAAAGCACATTTTTCAACATAAAGTCAGTGATCTAGTTAAATCACCAGATGAAAACTGATGAATGAAATAATTCTGGTAACGCTAGATGGAATAGTTTTGTTGTAGTGTGCATTTTATTGATACAGAGAATCACAGGACATGGTGAATAATTCTGTTTTGTCCGTTGGTCAGTCCGTTACTTTTTAATACATTTTTAAATGTTTTTATGTAAAGCACTTTAAATTGTCTTGTACATTAAATGTGCTATGCAAATAAACTTGTCCTGCCTTTCCTTGTCACTCCAATGCAATTCCATTTCAATTCAATTCAGTTTTATTTATATAGCGCCAATTCACAACAAACGTCGCCTCGAGGCGTTTCACACTGTAGGGTAAAGATAGAACAGTGTTACAAGGAACTCCAAGCTACCGACTTCTGAACTAGTGCCGTGATTTTTTTTTGTGTGTGTTTGTGTTTGCCTCTGTTTGTTTACTAAAGTCCTGCATGGTCCAAAAGCTGGTTATAAGGGTTCTACAAAACGAATTAAAAAGAAAATAAAGAAAAGTATAAAATAACATCATGAGTCATGTGAGTATTGTTTGTTTTTGATGAAGTTGAGGCTAGCCTGTGGGTAGGAAATCTGTCCTACATGTGAAGAACTCATTGAGAACAGAAAATAAGATATCAACTGTAATGTATTATGAGCTTTGTGAATTCTTAAAAAAAAAAGCCTGCCCTTTACTGCAGTTATCTTCAAACATTTCCAGCGTGGGTTTGATGAAAAATGTAACTCTTTTCATTATCTTTCTATTTAAATCATACATTAAACATAACAGTAAGTTTAAAAACAATATTTCTTGCAATAATCACCCTCTCTTACTGTATGATCCCCACTGTTGTATGATGTACTGTAAGTGATTTCCCACCAACTTGAAATGCTCATGCTTGAGGCCATGTAGTAACTCTAATTCATAACAAGAGCTTTCTGAAATTTAAACCTTTTTAAAATTGTATTCAAAAGAAAATGAATACCTATGCTGAAATGATGCTTAACACAAAGCATTTATAACCTTGGTACTCCCCTTCAGTGATGGTCATTATTGTGGTAGAGGATCAAAAGGTACTCATATTAAAACTCGTCTGGCAAATGAAGAATTTCTATACATTAGCCTTCCACCTTCCATCGTGTAGCACATTTGCCCTGTTGCCAGGAATTGATTTTTCTTTTGTGTGCGAGTGTGCAAGTTTGACAGACACAATTAATCATACTTTGAAAATAATTTGCCTGGGATTCCATAGGATACATTAGAAATTTTCATGAGCTTAGTCATACTTAGCAAGCCCCCAAAACTCTATCCATTTCTCCAGCCATCCATGCATTCAATTAGAAAGGCTCCTCTGCAAAGCAAGGTAGGCTTTTCAATCACTTTGTGCCTCTCTTAACGGCATGCAGCAAAACCCTGTAATCTATGCATAACTGGTGACAACTCAACCATGTTCTTACTCACAGAGCAGTGTTATTTATGGTCTCTGGAAATCGGTACTTCATATGTATTTTGTAACCACTGCCTGTTAGTAAATAGTACTGTCATACATCCTTAATGAATTTGACAGAAATTCTGCTAAAAGCTCTCATCTATTAAAAGCTTAGTTTCCAACAGTACATGTCACTAAAATATCCAAATGAATTCAACCAGTACAAAGTGTCCAATAACTGATCCTGTTACTCTTTCTATGGTCATAAATTATTTTCATATGTAACACAGAATATATTAATTTATACCTAATTACCTCAACTGTTGTAAATGTGAAAAGTTGCCGAAAGGAGAAGAAACACTTGCAGAGGCAAAATGTGGTGTTGTTTCAGGATTGACATGTCAAAAACAAACTAAACATAGTATATTTGTTAAATGTGGCAAGTTTAGCCATATTATGTGGTTTCAACCAGACTAATGCATCCCCCCAAACTAAAGAACAGTCCAGGGTTGTCCCTCATAAAATTTGAACCCTAAGCAGCTTTCCCTCATCTATTACAACATCCCACCCTAACCTAAACCCCTCTTTGTATAAAACCTTCAAAAACCTTTCAAACAAAAGGTCGACAGATTATAAAAGGTAAAAACAGCTATTTTGTTCATGCATCAAACAACAACTAAAATAATGAAAATCAAGAAATAAATCTAAAATAAACAAGTACAAGTTAGAATCCAAGCAATTTCAAGAACACGTGATTTCCAATGAAATTGTATCTGCAAAGAATATGTAAATCTAAAGTACGTAATATTGTAGTAAATAAATAAAATTAAATAATGTGCATGAACATGCAGCACTTTTACTTAAAACAAGGGACTTATAGCATCGAGACACTATGCACAGCTTGCACATAAAAAAGGATTGCTCTGCACCATCAATTCATCTATCCATCCATTAGCTTTAGCAGCCTCTTGCTATTCAGGGGCATGGAGGTCTCTCGAACCCTATGAAAGCTCAAGACATGTCGTTCTACATCATGCACATAAAAATTAATGTACCTGGTGTTGAAGGAAGGAAAAAAAGCATTATAAAATAGCAAAACAAGCATTTATTTTAGCAGCATTTGGCTTATAGCAAGAGAAAACAATTTAAGGGAGTTCAAGTCTTCCATGCTAATGTTAAAATGATTTTGGTTGCAGTAGTGCTCCTAAAATTAATATCCACACTACTCAGTTTCAGAGCTCTGAAATTTTCACATTATTCAACCCTGTGGGAAGAACATACCATGTTTCATCGTAACATTAAAGAGATATGAGTCAGCGAAATTCAAATTACACGTGTGTTCTGCAAAGGAGAAACATGAACTCCACTAAAAATTATGCACACTGTACTTTCTCTTAAAAAATGGGTTGTGATAATGTGTCATAATTTGTCAAGGTAAGGAGATTTGAAGAGCTCCATTAATTGTTCAGGCTTGTGGATGGGAAGGCGAGGGGAAAGGAGCAAAGATTAAAACTGGGGAACAGGAGAAAAAAAAATTGTTGGCAACAATTTTCGTTTCATCAGACTCCTGAGCCTGAGGAGACAGAGCCTCGGCAATGGAGGGTGGAGGTGGGTGGTGTGTGTGTGTGTGTGAGAGAGAGGGAGAGAGGCAGAGAGAGGGAAGATGGGAGGAAGGCAAGACAGGTTGGAGGGAGGATTGAATGGAGGGATCTGAACAGAGGAAGGAGGGATGATAGAAAAGAGGCAGAAGCAAAGCTAAGGATGGAAAAGGGAGGTCAGATGTAATAGTAAAGACAGATCTATTATGTACTTATATCAAAACTATATATGTGTGTGTATCACTGCATAAGGAGCAAGAGAGTCAAACAACTCAAATACGTGGCTGAAATGCGTTTTGTGGAGACAGATGTGTTCTTGTTCTGTATTTAGAGCATCCATTTGGGCACGGGATTAAATAGAATTAGTTATTTCAAATGCAAAATAAACAGTAGTATCTAATGGAGAAATGCTTAAAAAATATATAAATTAATAAATTATCTACTGCTGACAGTACAGCTTTTTCTTTACTATGTCATCTAAGGTTCAGCATACTCAGACTGGGTGCTATCTTTTTGTAAGTTAAAGAAAGGAAGCTGCATGGAAATGTGGAAAATCCCTCAATGCGGAGACAAAAAGGTGGTGATGAAACATGGGTGAAACTATGTCTGGGTAAAAATCTGAAGGATATGCAATTGTTCCTTAGAAGTGGGACATAGTATTTGGAAAGACATCTTTGTGTTTCACAAAATGCTCTGTCCACCAAAATCGCATTACAATTCAGATCCATTGTTATGGATTAGTATGAGAGTTGAAAGTGACAGGCATTATAATTTCCCAAATCAATCTTATATATAGGATAGCAGCAGTGGCTGCAGGTGAAGCCAAGTCTCCCCAAACTGTCTCACCAATCCAGAAGTGATCTTTGGTTCAGGTTCTGCCTGGTCCGTCCTCCGGGCCCCCTCGACCCACTCTTCAGTTTTGGAGTTCTGTTTTTTTTTCCATTTACTGCCCTTCCCCAATCCTGCCTGATATTTTTGCACCTGCGTTTTGTCAACCCCTGTGAGTGTGTCCTTACATATTGTCTTGTCTTTCCCTTCTTTGCTGCTAGTCTGTCCTACTGTTTTTGAGTTTTCTGTTTATTTTTCTGGTTAGTCTGTCTCTGATACATTTTTATTTGTTTGTTTGTTTGTGTTCAATAAAACCTGTTTTTTGGATATAAAAAAAAACCAAAACTCGTTCCTCACCCTCCGTGGGTGGTGTCCCTTCGAAGCACCCAGTATGGGTCCTTGGGCAAGACCCTTCACGCTACTAACCGCCTACCTCATACCATGATGAGAGACAATGAAACGCTTGACATGCCGGCTCAGACGTCACCCGGCCAAACAAGGTCTGCGTCAGGTGCTGGGGAACCAGAGCACCTTGATGAGAAGTGGGCTACTGGAACAAGGCGGAAATGGGCGAGGTGCGAGAACAAGGCTTTGTTGGAATGCTACTATTCAAGTAACCCTAGTCAGAGGGGTTACATGCAGAGAATGCGGGCACAATGGTTACTTCGAAACCCACATGTGGCAATACCAAGTGATGGTAACATCAGGCAAAAGGAACACGAGAAACTTGGGAAATACCAAAGGCTTAGAGAGGAGCTGGAGAAGGCCTGGAAGGTGAAGGTGACAGTAATGCCCGTGGTGATTGGAGCAGCAGATCCCTGGAACAACCTCAGACATCTCAGTCCAGAAAAGTGCAGTGTTAGGAACAGCAAAGATACTGCGCAGAACCCTCAAGCTCCCTGGCCTCTGGTAGAGGACCCGAGCTCAGAAGGGACACCACCCACGGAGGGTGAGGAACGAGTTTTTTTTTGTTTTTTTTTTTATACATATGTATATGTATGTATGTATATTAGCAGGTCATAACTTTATTGCCAAAGTTAAAAAAAGAAAAAAAAGACAACAGCTGTTGAACACTAGTTTGGATAATCAATATCTCATACATGTTAATGTTCCTTCATACTCACCCCTAAACTGTGGAAAGAGAACTTGAAAAACTCTTGCTGATCTTACCCATATGTTTCAAATCAATATCTTTGAAGTCTTTTTTTGAAGTCTTTTTTCTTTAAGATTAATGAATTCCAGATTTGAATTAACTGACACAACCCTAATTAAATTAAAATTGGGGAAACAGAACAAGCTTGGTTGTGTGATGAAACATTCCCCCCTTCATTCAGTTACTAAAGCTACCTATTTTTTCTCAGCTTAGTTTATGATAACTTATGATACTGACATTACCCTTTAATTCTGACTCAATCTGCCCTCCTTTCAGATGTTGCTACCAAAACAACATCTGAAATGAAGACTGCTACTATCCGTAACCTTGGTACATCTAAGTAGGTCAGGCACAACAACCAGCCACAGCAGGGCTGCAACCATAACCCGAACCCTTCTAAATTGGCCTATAATTTTGCAATGGTGCAAAGGAAGCTTATTTGGTGCCTGGAGTGGAGTAGGCAGCCAAAGTGGTGACCAATTTGGTCCAGAGCTACCCACTCACCCCCCAACCATATGCCATCCTTTAATCCGCAGTTGTAACTCTCAGACCACCAACTTGGCTTCTGGCTCGTAGTGGTCTTATAATACACTTAACACCGCAACTGTCAAAATTATATTTTAAATAAACATGATTATATTCTCTTAGCTTTTTATTCACGACTCAGATGACCACCAGGGGCTGGCAACAACTCTAGCTGTTATATTTGGCAAGGCTTATTTAACCCCGTGTAAACACTGTATAATGATGCATTACATTCAAGAAAAATAAAAACCAATACCAGGAGTTTAGGCTGTAAGAATGCAAGTGTACTAAAATATGAGTTTAGCTTAAGTGAATGAAAATATTTATTTTCTCATTTCAATTAAAAAAAGAAAAAGCAGAAGCAATGTAAAAATTATATTTTGTCAATTCACCTTTTATGCTGAAAAGAGGTTGAATGCTCTTGTTTGTATTACAGAATGATCTTGCCCATGTCACAGTGTAAAAAATAGGACAGACTATCTCATACTTTAGTTCATTCTATGATTACGACAAATTAATTATCTTACATGAACATGTTAATTGTGTTTTATTTGTCATAAAATTGCACACATCTGTGTTGCTAATTGTGCACCATATAGTGGTTTAAAACACACTTAAGCCTGTGAAGCAGCACTGTTAATCACACTAAACAATAGGATTAGAGTGATGTATCAACAACCCAGAGGCACACACCCAGCCATAAAACAGATACACACAATGGCTCTCTTGAAAGAGTCATAAATTTGCTTCTAATGGCTGAGCTTAACCAGTCTCTTCTTCTTTACAGGAAAGGAATGAATGACAGAGGCTGCCCTTTAATAGTTAGATCCATGACCCCCAATGTTACAGAGTGTGTTCAGCATGCCAAAAGGCCACTCCTCCCACATTGTTATTGTTCCCTCTGCAGAATTTTAAAATGTCTTCAAAGACAAATCTTAAACATCGGCAGATTAAGATAACTGGTGCTTGACGATTTATGGTAAAGTTACCTATTCATCTTTGTTTGAGTGTTGATATCATGAACACCATTTGTACTTCTGAGTGAAAAAGACCAGAACAACAGATGACGATGGCAGTCAAAAGCCTTTACAAGCCTTGAAAAGCTTTCAGTATGTGTTCTAGAGCAAATTTTAGTATAATGGATTCTAGAGCTAAATATTATTAAATGAAATGCAATCCTAAATGCAAGGAGAGGTCAATTGCTTTAACTGACCTTTAACTGTCAGTTGCTTTTTCTTCCTTTTAAATAGACCAATTAACTTAGTTGGAGTAATTGGAATTGAACCATGTAAAGAGGCATTTATGTTAGTACAATGTGTTGGCTGAGGTGACTGCCAGCTCTATAACCTGGCTATGGTCTTGGAGGGAGCATGTAATTTGTGGACTTTGAGTAGGGATTCAACTGTGTCCTTTAGGGTATGGGGGGGGGTGGGGGGGTTGCTATGTAGAATGGGATAAAGACCATTTGGTACAAACAGAACAATGATTTCAGGCATAGTCAAGGGGAAGAGGTTTTCAGTTCAGCAGTGTCAGGATTTCTTATCTGTTTTTTGCAGATGATGTGGTCCTGTTGGCATCATTGAGCTTTAGTTCTTGTTGGAGTGCTTTGCAGCCAAGTGCAAAGCAGGGGGGATGAGATTCATCTCTAAATATGGCTTTCAGTTGGAAAAGTGTGGAATGTTCTTTTTGGGTTGGGAGTGAAGTCAAGTAGAGAAGTTTAAGTATCTCAGAGTCCTGTTCATGAGCAACAGAAGAATGGAACAAGCGACTGACAGGCAGGTTGGTGTTTTGCTTTTGCTGGAGCAAGCTCATTTGTCCATTATGATTAAGAGAGAGTTGAGCTAAAAAGCAAGACTGTTTACCAGCTGAGTTTTTTCTACCCTCTCTTATGGTTGGAAAGTGTAGGTAGTAACTGAAAGAAGGACATTGTGAATACAAGTGGTTGAAATGAGTTTCCCTCCCAGAATTACTGGATTCTAGCTTATCGTGTGACAGTGTCAGATTGAAAATGCATAAGTGTCAAAGTGGGATGTATAGAAGAAAAAAAAAAAAAGAAAAATGGTACCAATGTAAATTAAGATTGGCTGTGTGGGATGTCAAGCACCAGGCTAGTGCTGCCTAGGTATGGCTGATCTATAATCAAAATCTATGCAAGGCAGGAAGCGTGCGACAGCAAGCAATAAAAGCAAATAACACATGTAGAAGAAAACAAAACAAAACAAACAAAAAAAAATTTATGCAAAAATATAACAGCATGCCAAAACAATATATACAATAAAACTTCTGCCTTGCAACATATGTGGAAGGGCAGGATTTACCAGTATTTATGAGAACACTAATCAAATGTTTGAAAATTATTGTGTTAATAGGTTAATTGTTGCATCATCTTGATCTGAATATTGAATAAGGAACTGTCAGCTATCACATTACGCCTAACATGCCAAAGCAAGTGCAGTGGCCCAAATTGATGGGCGATTAAGATGGTACATGATTGATGGTTTTACATCAACATAAATGACTTACACTTTATGGGGTTGAGGAAACTTTACCCTGAATATTTAGAATCCATTAGTTTGGTGTCTGCTTGTGTGTTTTCCCTTTCTTTGTGTTTAACATCTTCCCCCCATTAAAGATGTTTCTTGCAGAACACTTGCCTTAACCTTTCTGTGCTACAACACTTTTTCCAAATGAATACATACCCCTGCCTGGTTCACCAGATGCCAAGTTTAATGATGTGGTGTGCAGTGCAAAAATCCCACACCTCCAGAGGACTTAAAAGATTAGTGCCTAGTCCATAATGAACACTATTTTTTCCTAAAGATATAACTATTTCCAATTAAACTGCACACTTTGATGAGAATATAACCTACAGGTATAAGAAAAAATTGAATTGAATATATGATGTCATTATTTCACATGGTGAATGCAAGCAGTATGTTGCTGTAAATGAGAAATGATTACTTTAGCTTGTCTTTAAGGACTTTTACACATTATGATCCAGTCTGAACATTATTTGGTATAAAAATGTATGAATTGACTTTATAACAAACATGTCTGTCTCATGCTTCTCTGCAATAAATTTTATACCATTGGAAAGCCTGTTTATCTCCCATTTAAAATGGTGCCACATTTGTAAGGAACATGCATTTGTGGAATGAACAGCAGAACTGAATATGGAGTTGTGCCCATGAAAAACTGCCCAAATCTCTCTCAAACACCTTATTTTGCAGTTGCTATTGACTGCTAATGGTACGCCCAGTTAATGCCAATCAGGCACTGGTGTCAGCAAGATGTGCACTGGAACCTGAACATGTGGAGAAATGCTACATTCAGTGATGAGTCCAGATTCTTCCAATGGTAGCTGCATCATGGAGTCGAAGTGAAGAACATGCAGAGAACACTATGCAGACCAATAGAGTAACATCTTTTGGTAAAGGCAGTGAGATGGTGTGGGGTGGCATCTGCCTCACTGGAAAACTGAGGCTTGTCATCACTGGTGGTAATCTCAATGCAGAACGATATTGAGCTGAGATCCTGCAACTAGTGACAACCCCATATCTTAACATCTTGCTTTCCCATTACAGCACTTCACTCTCAGAGTGCAGACCTACTTGTGGTTCCTAAAGTTTTTAAAAGTAGAATGGGAGGCAGAGCCTTTA
>JAOWBL010069850.1:0-18858 GCA_028564865.1 Zenarchopterus dispar
TATATATATATATATATATATATATATATATATGTGTGTGTGTGTATATATGTGTGTGTATATATATATTTGTGTGTGTGTGTGTGTGTGTGTGTATGATTGAATTATTTTAAACATAGTTATGAGCCACTTGTACAAACAATTAGTATGACAGCAGACTTGCTTACAACATCTCAAATCAACATGTTTTTGCTGCAAAACCGACACCACTTGTTCAGTCTTTAGTTGAAACTATAGTAGTTCACATTTGAAGTGGATCAAAAACACACTTCTATTTATTGTGAGGATTTTAAACGTGATAGTCATCTCGGGAAAGCTTTAATGAAATGTTTTATCCACTTCAAATGTCAAGAACTATAGTTTGGTTGTGGTTCAGCCATCACATGATCTCGATTGGTTGCGTAACTGCATGATGACGTCCAGAAGCACTTTCTTCTGTTTTTTGGGGTTTCTGTCTCTTGGAAATCGATGTTGATTCCAGAGGAACTGGACTGATTCCTTATATCAGAGGAAAACATTTACTTTTGCTTGGCCAGGCTATAGTGAAGATGATGATCAAAGTATGTGATGTGTGTTATTTGTGTAGCATTTTCAATATATTTGGTCTTTCTTGTTTTTCAGTTGCCTTCCCCGTCAGAAAAGTGACACCTGAGGGGCTGATCTTTGTGGGTCAGTGGGTCCTCGTGGCACTGATTTGCTACTGGCTGATGTCCTTTGCCTTCCAGTTGGTCACCTCCACTCTCAGGTGGACACTGTGGGTGCTGAAGATTGGAGTGGCATTGGCCTGTTTTGGTCTCATCCTGAGTGACCACCGGGTGGGCCCGGAGACTATGGCCGTCAGACTGGCCGTCCTGGTGTGCGTCTGCGTTCTGTTGGGAGTCGGGACTTCCGGTCGCTCCAACACGGAGAATAAAACCACTCGTCTGGAAGAGCAGGTGAAGATCCTGGAGAGACGGCTCAGGGAAATGGAGAGATGGACGAGGACAGAAGAGTGAAGAAGGGAATGCTGGGAGTCAGTTGTGAAGCTTTATCTCCTAAAGTGGACTTAGATTTCTTTAAAGTTTTTCGAGCTGTAATGTTGAATATTGAATGATCCATTTTGTCTTTGAGAAGTTCTTCATGTTCCTGATTCATGTTGTTTTTTCAAGTCAAATTTGGACGCGAATGATCATGCAGATGAAGACGAGGACTCACATGTTCACCTAGAGTCCTCTAATTCCACACTAAATTCTGGAAATCTTCTAGACATTTAAGGAAAAAAAACAAATCCTGAACGTGCCTTTAAAATCCTTTAATATTCAAGTTTTCTTTTCAGTGCTGGAGTTGTTTATCAATCACTGATCACGTTTGTGACTCACAGGTACTACTGCTACATAAAATAATCCAAACCCTGAAACAAACCTCACATCTGGTCTCAAATCAGAAAAAGATGGTACCCTTATGTCTCTGCAGACACTTTTTTCCTACTCTTTCTTCTCCATTTTCATTTTGACAATATACTTCTATTTTTGGATTTGGATTTGATAGTTGGTTTGGGCCAGTTTGATGTTGCTAAGGAGATGAAAGACAAATGTAGATTTGTTATTTCAAGCGTGTGCGTCATCAGACAATTGCAATGATGATTCGGTACCGAAGCTGCATCCATGATGGGCAGACCTCTGTCTCCCACCAGGACTGTTTCAGGAGTGGAGCAGCTTGTGAAGGATGCTTGCTTTGCTGGGTTTCTGAGATTTTAAGTTTTGAGGTCTTAAGATTACGTGTGAATCTCACAGGAATCTGCTTGTCCCTTCTGCTATTTTAGGCAACATATAAAAATGACGAGTGGTGTCAACACTGGCCCAATAAAGCTGTAAATCTTCTGCTTCTGCTCCTGGGAGGCTCAAGGATAGGTCTCTGAGGAGCCAAGTTGGACAAAGGATCTCCAGTTTGTCAGCAAATGTGGGTAAAGCCACTGGAACATTTGATAATGACGTTCCTCAACGAATTATTGGTAGAGATTTGCATATTTCTCCTTCTGCAGTCCAGAATTGAATTATTCATTAAAGCAGTCATGCTGAACATATCCTCTAACCTCAGAAATACAGCACGTACACTTCGAATTTCACTGTGGATAAACAAAACAATCCCTCTAAAAAGTTATGTTGAATTTGTTCGACGCATCTAGGATGGACCATCACACACAAAAATGCCTTTAAGGTGGTAACAGGGAATAGCAATATTACAAACTGGTAAAAACCTAACTGCTCCAGCTAAGATTGCATTGCACACCTGAAATACAAGAATTGATCTACATCAACAAATTAAATTAAGGTTACAAGAAAGCACATGAAATATCTTGGATTCATACCATCTCCAAAGTAGATAAAGTCAAAAGGGAAATGTAGGAACTACTTTTTTCATTTGTATTTTCTTCAGATTTGGGGGGCCTGGATAAGTTTCTGGTGTTTCGGGAGTCTCTTTCTTCTCGGACTACTTAAAACAGTTGAACGCGGCGTCCATGTAGGCCCTCAATTTTTCCATCCAGTCTTCAGGAGATGTTTGTCACGATTCTGCTCTGTAGTTCTCTCACTGGTTCTTCTACAAGAAAACATCAGGAAATGATGCACAGACACTGCTTTTGACTGGAATAGATGGTGATGAGCCCATAGGTGTGTGTGTGTGAATGGTTGTTTGTCTTTGAATGTGGCCCTGCGATGGACTGGTGACCTGTCCAGGGTGTACTGCTGCCTCTCGCCTAAGATGGGCTGGGACAGGCTCCAGCAGACCCCCGTGACCCAGAAATGGAACAACGGGTTTAGAAAATGGATGGATAGATGGTGATGATGGAAACATCTTCATGACACACAGAAAAGACAAAAACGAGAGCTTTGTTGCCCCGAAATGTTAACCCACACACAAGTTGTTTAATGCTTCCACAGAAGTCGTTACACAGATAGATGATAAATACTTTATTGATCACTTTCAGGATCCTTCAAGAAATCTGGTTCTTCTAGCCTAGAATTGTGGCCAGTTTTTAAAGTTTCCGCCACCATTTTCAGATTCTTTTCCTTTTCGCCCCCACAAGAGTTTAAAACATGTCTGAAATTATAAAAACATATAACCCATTACCAGAGGAGTTCATGGTCTATTCTGGGTTGTATATCTGTCAATGTTTATTTGATGCTTTGAAGCTTTTAAACATGAATCATTCTGCTAGTGGAGCTGTGATACGACTAAATATGAACGTAAACTTGTGTTCAAACTTCAGACAGATTTAAACGCATCCTCTAAAGTACCTTCTACTGAGTGGTACTTGCCAAGTATGAACTACAAAGTACACAAGTTCAAACTTGGCATATATGAGAAACAGCTATCGTCGTTTTTTTGTTCGCTTGTTTCGGTTTGACAAAGCACAGGAAAAAGCTGAGCATTACGCTTATTTCAAATGCAGCGTCCATGCCACCCAGCTGTGGAGGAGCAGAAAAATCTTAGAAAAAAAACTCCACAACTTTGGTCATTGAAAAAGCGAGGCGGCAGGACCGCTCGAGTTCATTGCTGAATGTGTTTTTTTTATCTTCTTTTTTTTTTAATGTTGCTTTTCTAACAGGGAATGAAAAGCTTAAACTTCCAGTAATCCAGTAGTACTTTCCTCCTTCCCGAGTTGTGTCTGTACCGAGTCTGCTGGGATGTGCCATTTGTGTTTGAGAAACTCCTATTTTTAAAAAGCTTTTTATATTTAGAAATGAATTTTTACAGTCAACAAAACTGTTATCTGAATAAAAAAACCTATGAAACCAGTGTATGGTATTTTTGACTGATTCTTTTTTTTTCTGGCTTACATTGCACCTGTTATTCCCACCTGCGAGGAGGCTTCAACGTGATCATGATGTTCAGCTCTTTCAGTGTGTACTGCTAAATTGATTTGATTTCAGCTGATTACACAACAATAAGAAAATGAGCGTAATCAAAATTTATAAAACTTGCTGTTCCATCGTCAAGTCAACTTTATATAACACATTTGAACTCAAAGTGCTTAAATAGATAAACAATACAATACACAGAATAGTAACAAATGGTGATTAGATGTAACAAAACCCTCAAATTGAAATGTTATGATTAAACTAATAGTAAACAGTCTCTGAGAACTTGGTTTTGAAGCTTTGTTGTTTGAGGTTAAGACAGCTTTTTCCTTAATCTCACATTTTATTAGTGTCTAAGGTCCTAATTCAGCCTAGGAGGACTAAACCACCAATGTGCAACACAAAAGCACAAGACTGACAAAAGGACAAAGACAGTGATGGTGCAGTGTGTGTAGTGTGGTGAACACTGTAGTGTTTGTGTGTTGCTGCAGATGTAAAGTTATGACTTTAAATAGTGTTAGTGGCATATCTTCAGATCTAGTGTTAGCCAATAGATCTAGTGTTAGCCAATAGCAGATCTGAAGTGCCTTTCCCAATTGAACTAATTAAAAGTAAATTAATTGAATCTTTCTTTGCAGTACATGAAATGTTGATTCTGGATATCATCCTCTGCAATCATCATGAGGCATCTGTAAACCTCCAATTTAACCTTATTTCCAGTTGCATCCGTTTTCAGATTTTGTACATTTTTCTCCATGGCATGAATACATTTGAATGCTGCTCGAAAATAGATGGTTCTTTTGCGTCCAAATCTTTGTCTAAAACATGACAAGGCTTTAACACAGCCAGTCACTGTGGTTAAACTGCAAACAAGGCCAACAGATAGATTTCATATTCATGACAATAAAATTCATGACAACTGCATGGGGAATGAATTTTACCTCATCAGGAAAAATGACAGTAAACCTCAAATTTATAGTTAGGGGCCTGATCTGACAGCATCATCATTCTTTTTTTTAAAGATAATATGTCTCGCTGTGTACGTATCATCTGCACTAAGAGATTGTTGAGAGTGGTTTTGGGTCAGCTGGGAAGGGTTGGGGGATGAAGCCCATTGAAGCAGCTTGGACCAACTATCTTTCATTTCAGGACCTTTCCAACTGGACTACTGACTGATGAGTGGCTATGTGCACCACAGCGCTATAAGGTCCCTAACTGCACGGTTGCCTAGGTGATTAGGCTTGGTCAATCCACAGCTAACTGTGACCAGCCTACCATCCGCAGGTCTAGACTGTTCACAGGTGAGCCAGGTTATCATGAGCCAAACAAAAAAAGTCAACTCTTTTGGTGGTCCAGGCGGCTTCCAGGTAGAATAGAATTATGAATAAGAATTAAGAATAAGAATAAGAATTAAGAATAGAATTTCTGAATCAATTACTATGCTGAATGTTTTTCAGTACATAAAGTACGTAAACAATGTGGCTATGACTGTTTTGGCTCAGCCATTTACCAAGCAACCAATGGTTGCTTGGTAAATGGCTTCAGCTCTTGACATCAGCTCTGGCAGCACTCGTATCAGAACTTATTCGGTATCTGAAAATGTTTGGACATATCTGATCAGAATGTACATTTAGTAACAAGTTTTTAGGTTTGCTGCATACCTTCCTCCAAACCTTCATACCCATTTTACTGAACTACAAAAGATGATTGTGATTATGTCGTTACGGTCTCACACACAATCAGAGATGCATCACTGCTGTTCATGTTGTTACCATGCTTTAATTTTCAGTCCAAAGCTTCACTTTAGTCGGGTGTACAGAACCTCAACCTGGCAAAATGAGGTAGCAAGGTAAACATCACTGACAGACAACTAAGAGATGGATGTAGAATCAAAGTGCAAAGTTCACAGTAGTGAAGACAAACTATACACTTGATGCAGTACATCACTGAACAGGATTAGTTATACTTACAAAGAAGTCATGAAAAAAAAAAGTACTCTAAAAAGTTCATGCACATATCAGGTCTACATCAAATACAGATACATGTAAGGAAGATTTAAACACGAGTTAACTTTATAGTTCATGTAGAAATATCAGCAAAGACACAGAGATGGAGGAGATAGTATAAAGTTTACCAACCCACCAAGGCACCAACCCCAGAGAAAATGAGCTGTTTAGAAGAAAACAAACTGTCAATTATAATGACAAAAACAAAACCTGTACCTTATTGTTGGTGGAGGTGATTGTTTCTATGAAATAAACCAGAAGTGAATTTTGCTTTCTAACCTTCATTAGTTATTAGACGTAAACATCTCATCAGCCAATCAGACGGCTGTAGTTTAATGCATTTAGACATGTTGAAGATGATTAAAGCAGGTATCAGACTGAAGATGGGTGAACGTTTCAGAAACTTCTGAACCACAACCATCTTGGTGTTTTTACAGGAAATCGTCTGAAAAAGAACAAATATCCAGAGCTCAGAAGACAAACAGCGAGGCCAATTTCAGATGACAGAAAGATGACAAGAACTCCAATCATCAAGATGTGCAGAAGTCCATATTTGAAAATGCAACACAGCGTCACTCCTGCCAGCTAAGAACAGGAAACTGAGGCACATGGTTTCACCAAACATGGACAACAGACTGGAAAACATTGCCTGGTCTCACAAGTCTCAGTTTTCTTGGTGACATTCAGATGGTCAGGTTGAGAATTTGGCGTGAACAACATGAAATCATGGATCCATCCTGCTTTGCATCTCTGGTTCAGGCTGGTGGAGGCGGTATCATGGTGTGGGACAGATTTTCTCAACACACCTAAGGCCTCTTAGTATCAAGTGAGCCTCATTTAAACTTTACACCCTACCTGGGTTTTATTTCCAACTATGAGTCTATTAAGGCTGCTATAAAGGGAGTCCAAGAACTAACAAGGTGCACTTAAAAAAAAAAGTGTCCAGTGAGTGAGGATATACAAATAAAACCAAAGTGAAGTAGCATATAATAAAACTCACTGCCAGGTCTACAAATGAAATATTGTTTGTTGCTGGCAAAGACAAAGGCATTTGTGATACGAGCTACAGATGGGTCAAGTCACCTGAGAAGCTTTAAGGCAGACATCTAACATGATCTATGACCTCAAGAGGAGCAGGACCAAGCACCAACAATCAAACATCCAAACTGATCGTGTTACGACTCTTCCGAGTTGTCCCACGACAGCATCTCTAATCCCGCTAACAACAGGCCAGGCCACCAGGTACCAGCAGAGCTCTGATAGTCCTCTTTTTAGATCTGGCAGTATTTGTTCTGGATGTTGTTTCACTAGTGACACTTGAAATAAGGATGTTTGGATAGATTAAAGTAATAGTAATTGGTATCACAGGTTAGCATAAGAAAGGTCGGCCAAGCTAAAATGGCTAACTGCGATTGACATAAGGTAGGCCTGTCTCAGACAGCTTGACTGTTTGCTCCACCCGTTTGTGACATAATGCTGTATGAGTAAAAAGAGGCTTCAAAACCACTCTTCAGAAAACCTATGAGTGACATCAAAGAGGTGAGTTGTCTAGTTCTTCTTATACAGTATATATATTATTCATTCATGCAGTAATTACCGTATTAATCGGACTATAGAGCGCATCGGAATATAAGCCGCACCCACTAAATTTTTAAAGAAAAAAATATTTTTCCACATAATATGAGGAAAAATATCTGCGGCTTATAGTCAGGTGCAGCTAATATTAGCCGCACCTGACTATAAGCCGCAGATATATTCGTTGTGAAATGAGATATTTTGTACGTTTATTTACATGCCTTAATTGTTTACAAACAGTGCCTGTAACACCACAGTAAAACAGCTGATCTAACAAACAGAAAAGTTATTGTTTTTATTCATCCTCCGCCTGTGCACTGAAACCACTGAAGTCGTCTTCTTCAGTGTCAGAGTGGAAGAGCCTGAGAACATCTCCGTCATACGCCTTTTCAGTCTGTGTGGCTCTCAATGTCACTTTCATCTGGATTCCAGTGCGCCAAAAACTAGCTTCTTCTCCTTTACATTGACCTCCTGCGCCCCCTGGTGGCTGTTAGCGAAGAAAAATCTATAGATAAGCCGCATCATTGTATAAACTGCAGGGTTCAAAGTGCAGGGAAAAAGTAGCAGCTTATAGTCCGGAAAATACGGTATGCTGAAAGTACAGCCCCTGGTGGCTGTTAAAGGAACTGCGTGGAAAGTAAAAGCCACCTGCTTTCAGGTCACGAGGAACAGAGTTAAGCTGATTAAAGCAGACAGAAGAAAGATGTGTAGAGGATTTGATGAAAGGGGTCAAGCTGCAGCGTTTTCTCCTCTGCTTCAGAAAAACAAATTTTGGCAGTGTTCAGCAGTAACATCTGATAAGTTTGAGCTCGTACGTTTCCACTCATCTAAAACACGGACTGAGTTACATACGAGTCATTTATCTGTAAATTTACACACCAGTGGAGCTCTTCATGTTTCTACTTCCAGTTTTTACATTCAAACAGATGACATATTTATATCACAATTCACTACAGTTCAGTGCAACAAATGTGACGTATAACTTTTGTAAAAGCCAACAAAACGACGCTTGTAAATACTTAACATTTTTCTGTGATTGGGGGTAAGGTGACTATAAATATTTTAGAGTTTCCGTCTGTGGACCAATATTTTCCTACTTCATACAGTCATGAAAACTTTAGTTGCCTCTCTTTTAATATAAATTTGTTCTTTTGTTTGGATAAAAATCACTTGATCATAATGTATTTTCATATCGAGCAAAGACAACCTCAGGAAGGTAACAATGTTTTTCTCTGTGTCATTCATCCATTTGAAAAGTTCATACAGAAAGATAAAACAAAAGGGGAATACTAAGTCCCATGTTGCTGCTTCTGTAGGATTTAAGAGGGTAAACCGCAACCAATCATCAGCCCTCAATAAATCGATCACCAGCAGCTGTACAAATCTTTATATAAGCAAATATTTTAGCATATTGCTCCAAAGACTGGGAGGGAAAGACAAGTAATCTTCTCAACAAAACTGTTTTTGCTGCACATCAATCAGGACAGTTATGAAACCCAGGAGTGGATGTCCCAGCAAACGTACCCCAAAATTAGACTTTTCCCTGATCAGAGTGATATGTAAAAACTCAAAAACTACATCTTAAAGCCCACAGACCTCACTGAGCACGCTAGATGTTCAGTGACTCTATAACAGCAAAGTTAAAGAAAAACCTGCCGAAGGAAAACGTTTTACATTTAAACGGAACACCAAAACATGACTGAAGCTTTAAAATCTAACCAAAAAAAATTCCATGAACAATGTGCTGCAGCCAGATGAGAATGGATCTGTTTGACTTTGGTCATGTGATTGGCCTTGAAGTTACTGAGTTGAACATGAACGCATCGTTAAAGCTGCTATTGGTGTGCCCCAGGATTCTGTCCTGGGACCCTGCTTTTCAGAGGAAAACATGAAGCCATGCTCTATGACGACTAAAAAAAAACAGCTGACATAGTCCCGTTGTGTGACAGGATAGTGATCTCAAACGCAGGATCTAATCTACAACAGAATGACTGCCGAAAAAAGAATCGAAGAAAGAGCAAAAACCTGAAAACCTCAATAAACTAAGGCAACATTGTCAAGAAAAAAGGACCAGACGGCCTCCACACTGAGAAATTGACAGAATGCCTTTATCTATCTATCTATCTATTTCTCCATCCATCCATCCATAACTTACCCTCTTAAATCCTATTAAGTGGAGCACAGAGGGGTCTTAGTATTGTCTTGTGACTTAATATTTAAAAAAATAAATCAATAGCACAGTGAAAACAGTTATATGTTTTTGTTCATCTGAGGTTTTTATTAGCAAAATATTGAGATCCAATATGATCTTATGATTTTTATCATTTTTACACACACACAAAAAAAGCTTTTGGTGGTGCTAACTTTTGCACATGCCTCTATAAGATTTTACTGAAATAAGGAAAATAATGTCTGAGTGGTGCAGAGCAGCTAGTGTTACTTTAAGATTGAAAGACTAATTAAATAATTCACTAATAAGATGTAACATTACTCTGAACCATGTCCAGCTTTGACAGGTTCAGACAAAGTGATAAGATATGTTTTGTTGGCTTCCTCATAAAGCAGTCCCTTGTAAATATTAATATACCTAATAAGATTACATATATAGGAATTAAAATTTGATTTAAGTGATATATTTAACTTAACTGAATTTAATTAGACTCTAAAATCAGTAAAATTGGCTGTAATTATTTAGGCTTGAATTGCGCTCTTCTATTTTCTCCATAAAGTTCCCTAAATTTGCAGCCTCACTAAACATTGATTGTGTGACCTGTCCAGAGTTACGCTCTGGATACTTTAGTACTCTTGCAGGGTACCTTCCTATGACTGTGAGAGGACAGAATTGTCGTTTTGAACTCATTATGCCCTTAAAATAGTAACTGCAAAACTGAACGTAATTTTGACAAAACTGAGCTCTTGTTTAGAGAACTCGGTTTTTACTCAACATACTTTTAATATGTTTTAAGGTTTTTGGAAAGCTTTTAGTTACACCAAATCTTCTGAGAGCTTCAGATTAAAATGTGACAAATGATTCAATTCTTAAATGCCAAAAGGCTGATTCGCATGCCATAAGTCAGGATGAATTACTCAGTGATTAAAGACAAAAAGGACCAGAATCTGTCCAGACAATGTTCGCTGATGTCCGTGAATTGAATCCCACCAGAGAAGAACACAACGTGGACAAAGACCCACAGTAAAAACCATTAAAAGAAAAAAAAAAAAATAGTGATGGAGCTGCTCTGGGACCTGACGTCTCTACAGGAAGTTGACGGAGTTCTTCAAGATGTCGTTCTGGAAATGAGCGGTGCCATCAGAGGAGCTCGGGACACTTGTGGAGGAAGGAGGCACAGGAGCCGAGACAGCTTCACCCTGGACGTAAGACAGATACGTGATCAATACAAGAACTAATGTCTTATTGGAAAATAATTTGTCTGATCTAGTGACCTCGGCAGTAACGCTCTTTTTGTAAACCCACACTGTGGTCCGATTTATGTTTAATGAACCACTGATGCTTTTGTGACATTTATTTTGAGTGACAGCTAAATTAAAGTCCACTCTGTCCACATCTATCCATCGCCTCATTAGTGAGGTGAGGAGCTGAGAGTGCTTTTATTTTAACCACAATATGTCTTAGTGTGCTGCTAAATGCATTAACAGATTGGTTCTGGGTTGGACTGGAAGGTGCCTGAGAAATATAATCTCTCCAGCATGTTCTGGGTGTGCTTCAAGGCCTTCTCCTGGGCATACCCAAAACCAGAACCAAGAGACATCTTGACCAGATACCTAGACAATCTGAACTGGGTCTCCTTGATGCGGAGCAGCAGCAGCTCTAGTATGAGTCCCTCCTGGATGACTGAACTTCTCACCCTCTCTCTTCTCAAGGAGAGTCCATCAACCTGGCAGAGAAGCTCATTTTCTCAGTCTCAACAAAGATGGATCCATAAACCGAGTTTTGCCTTTTAACTGAGGTCTCTCCTCACAACAGACCAATGCAGAGGCCGAATCACTGCAGATGATGTCACAGAGGGTTCATCCAGTTCTCTTTATAATGTCTGTGGTTCAAATACAGTTTTCAATAACTAATATATGGATAAAATGTGGCACCAGCAGATCATCAAGAGTTTCAGTCTGAAAACCATCATGTACATCAGCCTGGAACAGCGGTAGCGCTGTAGAGCAAAGGCTGCAGTCAGCGGTAGACTTGTATGTGTGTGTGTGTGTACCTGTGGTGGAGCTGTCAGCAGCGGATCAGCAGGTGAAGCCACTTTTTCCACGTTCGCCTCTTTAATGGGTTCAGATGCAGGTGGAGGAGAGCTGTACATGACTGGACCATAGGCCTGCGTGCGCACACACACACACACACAAAATATGATGTAAATACAACCTCAGACTTCAACTGTGTATTTATGTACTGAACAAAAATTCAGAAGAAGTGACAAACACCGAGTGCATCCTTAGCGCTTCCACAGTAAATTAATTCTGATCATCTCTGATTAATTGATCATCAGTGATGTGTGTAATGGTGTTAATTTTGTAGTGGAATTACTGCTCTTGTGTTTTCTGGTCCATTCTCTTCACTTGTTTAATCAGACTTTCTGGGTTCATCCGGTCTACATGCTAACCCTCTCATCCATCCTTTTGTTTTTAAATAAATGATTCATGTTCAAGCTGGAGCCTTCCTGGTGTTAAAGTGCAACAAGATCTCCCATCGGGGAACTTAGCTCTCAGACGTAGTCATATTTGTGGTACCTAGAGTCTCCAGAAGCTGGATATGAGGCAGAGCTTTCCATTATGACACTTTTCTCTTCTGATTTTAGAGATAAAAGCTCAGCTTTCCCAAAAACTCAACTTTTGGAAGAACCTTCCTAAGAAATGTTGAGTTTCATAAGTTGAATGGTAATAACTGTCAGCTGTATAAATAAATTTGAACATGCTTGACTGCTTTTTTTGGGAACACAATTTATTTTTATTTATTTTTTTTTTAATTTTAGTTAGGTTCAAAGCACAGAAACTTCAGCATCATTACTGTTAAAAAGGCCTAAAAGTCAGCAGGCTGGGTCATACCATGGGAGCCACAGGTGCAGGGGGGTACTGGCTTGGTGGTGGGTAACCCCACTGTGGATCCGGAGCAGATCCAGGAGGAGGGTAGGAGGGGTTCTGAGGTGGGTAGGCTGGGTTAAAACCCTGCAGACAGACAGTTTTTAATCAGTAAATTTGTGGAAACAAGGAAAAGTCATCTACCTACATGCTGAGGTGAAGTACTCACCGGAGAGGGTGGGGGGCCGTTCATGTGCACGGGACCAGTACCTGGAGGGGGAGGGTGGACTGTCGGACCCTGATCAAGAATATACACAAACCTTATTGACACCTGGCAGTGTTGATAGTCGGTTACATCAGTTGCCTCACATATAATGATGTTTTTGTTTTTAAGTTTTTAAGTTTTATGCATACTTTTATCATATTGAGTTCTGTGATTTTATTGTTTTTATACCTGACTGGTGTTTAGTTTGCATGATTCTGACCTGACCTGCACCAGCATTAGTGTCGGGTTGCCTAGGAGACAACTTCCGCTGTGTTTCATCCATCATCTCCATCTGACTCGCTCTGTTTAAAGTTTTGATCGTTCTTTGCTTTCATGACCACCCTTTGCAAAGAATAAATGTAAGTGAAAAAAACCTAATAAAATCATCTCCTGTTGTCATGATTGTGCATCATATCCAACGCTCAAACTACCAGCAGAAATCTTTTAAACAAAGCAGCATCCAAATCAACCCAGAAAAACATTGTTTTTTTGTTTTTTTATTACAATTTAACAGGAAAAAAATTCAGCATAAAGTCTTGAGAAGGAATATAGAGACAGTTTGAATGCAGCAGTCTGTTGCTGGAACAGAAACTTTTTAAAATTTAAACAGGAAATATGCAAAATTACAGATAAGCCTGCAAAAAGGAACTTAATTGTTTCATAAAACATCTTTTGATTTGTAATTTGGATAAAGTAATCAATGCTTTCCAGTTTTCTGTTATAAGAACAAGATCAAAGTGTGATTTAGCACTGACTGAGGACTCATCAGATCAGATCAGTCATTTTAATGATTCCAGAATTTTCCAGTTGTTCAGATGACTCCACATCTGTGCACTGATTTGTCACTGATGTGATGAACTGATAAGTGTGCATTAAGCTGGAACAGGGAGGTGTTTACATGCATGACCAAACATGACATCTCTGGTAAAAAGATCAAGTCAATATTCCCACATCTTTTTCCACTTTGATCTGACGAAGGCAAAGTTCTGGGAAGTCTAGTGAACAAACCAAAATAGCTCTGCATGTGTATTTATGAGCAAATACAATTACATTTTATGTGTGCAATTGTTAAACTGCTAAAACTCTGAAATTAATCCCCACAAAATTTCCATGATAGAAAGTTTCCAAATTAAGATGCTTTTCCTTGAAATTTTCAATTTCCAAAAGACATTTATGGGACTCTTTAATAAACACTAAAGAACATTACTGAGTCTGAGGATAAAAACATGAAAATATGATTTAAAATGGTTCCTGTTTTTATTTTATGAGAGTGCTTGTGTTATAAAATATCTTACATACCATGTTAGAGTTTGGACCATAGTAGTGCACCTGAAAACAGAAAAAAAATATCTGTTAAAGCAGGAAACATTAGCAACTTTTATTTTCTTTTTAATGTCATGTTCCTCTCATATTTTCAGAAGGAGATGTTAAGTTTTCTTGTCAAGATAGTTTTCTTGTTAAAATAATAAAACAGAGAACATCTTTTAGATGAAGAAAAACCTGCCAGGAAGCTTTCATCTCACATGCAGCAATGTAACAAGCTTTCAAATATGGAATACCCCTTTGCTGCTATTACATTTAAAAATAAAAAGTACCTGTTTATACTTAGATAAAAACTTTAACACATTTATTTAAGTCAACAACAGTGATGCTGCAGAGGACCTGAGTGAGAGCAGACTCTGGGCTGCGGATGTTCAAATGATTGGCAGTTTCCTCCTGTGCTGTGACTCGTGGTCATTAATGATGTACATAAAACATAATCAGTCCAAGTCTCACCTGTCCTGGTTGTCCCGAAGCGTTGTAGGGAGGACATGGTCCAACAGCACCTGCAGGAGGAGCATTGACCGTTTCTCCAGAAGTCTGGAGAATCAAAAGCAAGAAATCATAAACCAACTCATCTGTAGCAAAGCTAAAACCAGAGATATGACCATGGACGACGTGTTTGATCAGAAACCCTTTTAAACCCATTCTGAGGACAGGCAACAACAATTCCTTCAGGCAAAAAGTAGCATTCAACGGGCCTGGAAACCAGGGGAAACATGAGTTTTCCAGGTGAAGTTGTTCACCTGCAGCATTGTCGTGGTGGTGGCTTTCTTTTTGAAGATCTTCTTTCGGCAGCAGCAGCAAATCCCGGCAGGGATGCCCAACAGCAAGAGCAGAGCCATGAGGGGGTTTCCAGATGAGTACTCGCGATGGTCTGCAATAGAAAAATACACAGGAGAACTTACTATTCACAAGTCGACCTACCTGTACCAACATTCCTTGAATCAATTATGTGTCCTTCACCTCTGTAATCATCTATGAAACTGGGAACGGCTTCACTGGTTAACCAAGGATTTTATTATTTAACATTGTTGTCATTAAGGAATTTTTACTAAGTATAATGATGTGACATATTGTCCACCTGATCCCCAGTTTCTCTCTGAATCAGGTTTTATTTAGAGCCGTATGTTTATTTAGAGCCCACTCTGTTGTTCAACAGAGTTGTTAAAATCAGTTCATTTTTTTTTCAGAATATGCCTGTATTTGTATTACAAAATGTAAGGACCTTTGAATTAAAATAAATTGACTTTGATCATAGTGTCTGTTCTTGTCCTGATAGATTTCACAGCTACATCTGACACGATCAACTACAACATTTAGGAGACCCTTATTGGGATTACAAGAACCATATTATCCTGGCTTAAATTGTATTTATTTGACAGATCACAGTGGATTAATGTAAATGAGGGAGTCATCCTCATACACCGGATGGTGTCCCACAGGATTCTGTGTTTGGACTACTGCTCTTCACTCCACATATGAGCTTCCTCAACTGAGAATTCTCAATTTCAAGTTTGTGAGGTTTGTGTTTTTGGTAGTTATTAGTTTGAAAGAATGACTCTGAAGGACATACTTTGGAGGATGGGAGGACACTTTCCAGTTTTTCTGGGAGTGGAATAGCAGTTGAACTTGCTTATAAGGGCAAAAACAAAAAAGAAACTCAGAAGAGCTTCAAAAGGAAATGTTCAAATAGGCGCCATCTTGATAACCACAAATTTGGAACTAGAAGAACTATATTCTTACTTAAAAACATCTTAAAACTATATTCTGTTCCAAAACATCAAAGTTTAACGACACCAAACTTTGTGCAACATGTGTCTAACAGTGACCCACCTATCAGGTCCATCCTGGTTACAGATACAACTCTCTTCTGACGGTTCCTCAGGGTGTAATATCCTTCATCGCTGGTGTTCACGTGTCTGATCTCAATGTTCGTGGAGTGTGTCCGAACCCGGTCCCAGTAATCTGGATGGTCCTGGGCCACTGAAGCACCATCATGGACCTGTGAGAAACAAACTCCTGTTACTATCAGAATCCCACCTTGTAGCACCAGGGTGATGTTTTTGACTGACAGCTGCATTGCAGACTGACAGACCTCCACGTCCAGTTCTAGGATGGCCTGGAAAGGTCTGGTCTCCTGGACTGTTCCAGGATGCGAGGGTAACTATTTCAGGTGGACTAACTGGACCACAGCAAACGCCTTGCCAAATAACTGCAGCCAATCACTAGTGGAGATCCTGATGGATTGCAGCAAAGATCAGCTAGAGCTTCAGAAGTCTTTGTTTCAGATCATGTTTGAGAAGCAGCATCTGAATTAAGGATGGATGGACAGATTCAGTAAGAGTGGATGTGAGGGAACATTAGCTTAGCCTGGCCAGCCGTTTCCATCAATTTTACCAAATCAATCGTAATGAAGAAGGGCGGCGTTTCTGAAACAACACATACAGGATCAACAAAGAGCTAATCCTCAAAACTATGATGTTTACTGAATTCCCCAGAACACCTTAAATGAAGTTTTTACTTGTTGATTCAAGTAATTCAACGAGTAAAAGCTTGTTCTTACTCAAATGGAGACGTTTTGATGTTTTTTGTTGAAATTCTCTGCTGATGTTACGTGCTTCACTTCTCCACTTGGTTCCATGATGTACAGAGGAAGGTTCTTCTGCACTCATGAAAATCAAAGTTAAATCCAGAGGAACCAGCCTGATTCTTTCTATCAAAGAGCTAAAACACCCGTCCAGACTAGTGCCACAGTTTAGCTGAGATAAAATGATTAAAATAAGAGTGTGGTAGCAAAGGTTGGGGAGACGTTTTCCAAGTAGCTGTCAGGATTGTCGATTTCCCATTTTTTGGATTAAACATGCTGAGCAGTCAGTTTCTGCCAACAAGGCATCATTGCACATGTTTGTTTGTTTTTTTGTTTTTTTTAGCTCTTCAGTCTATGGTTCCTCTACTCAGAGTAGTTCATCACATCTGCTCCTCAACATCCCATCATGATAACTGTTGAAGACAAACATGTCAGACTCCATTCTGGATCACATTATTATGGTTGCTGTCAAAGAGCCAGTTGTACAGCATTTGGAGGATCATCCATTTTTTAAATCATGTTCTATAATTAACAGTGCATTTAACTAGTGAGACACAAATCCCTTAAGATTGTAGGGGTGTGCCTGACACATCATAAACTTACTTGGACATTTTTGTTGTGAATCCATAACTTAACCACAAAAACCAAAGGAAGAAAATGGCTTAATTTGAGAAACTGCAGTCCAGTGGGTAGAAGACATCACAGTGAAGATAACAAAATCAAGATGTAATGTTATAGTCCATATGTGCTTTAAAGGATTATATCATAAGTACTTATCTCTGCGTGTTCTCATAGACTAGATGAAATGAGGTCGCTGGCTGGATTTGGCCCGAGAGCCTTAAGTTTGATGGATTTGAATTAAGAAGATGAATGTCCTCCACTTTCGTCTAACTGTGAACATTCTAGTCTTCAAGATCCTCTGTGTTCCTCACCATCTCCTGATTTTGGAGGGACCTTGTTTCTGCTCTGGATTCACATTGTTGAACATCTCTTGCCCAAGACCCAAATGACTTCTCAAAGGACTTCCAAGACTCTGTCATCAAGTCTTCAGCCTTCATCCCACAAAACTATTTATTTTTGGAGCAAATAAATTGTGAAACCTGGTTCTGGTGTATGCTCTGTAAATTTTTTATTCAGCCAGTTAAATTAACTGAAACATAACAGTAACCTTAACTTTAAAAAAAAAATCAAGTTAAGATTTAAAGTTCTTTAGTGACTTCATTGAATTAGCAAACCCCCAACTCTGCACCTTGAACATCTAACCCCTACTGAATGAACCATCTCACCAGTGTAATGTTAGCAGCTGGTCCAGAAAAGTAGAGGAAGGACTCGGCCTTGTTGAGGCCCTCCAGCGAGATGTAGAGACTCTCTCCTGCGATGTGTTTCACATTATAATGTCTGGCTGGAACAGAAAAAAGAGGGATGAGGAGAAACAGACGATGAACTCCAGGGATGTGGTCCAATGGGTCTGCCTAAAAAGTCAGACAGCTACATCTGATCCAGAACGCTGCTTCTCGGGTTCTCACTAGAACTAAGAAAGTGGACCATATCACTCCAGTTCTAAGCAGTTTACACCAGCTCCCTAAAGTTCAGAGACTAGACTTTAAAATACATCTGTTGGTCTATAAAGCACCGAATGTTGTTGCAGTATCAACTATTCAGAGCTCTCAGGTCTTCTGCTCTGTTATCCCTAGAATCAGAGCCAGAATTCAGCTTTTATGGCCCAAAACATCTAGAACAAAATATCTCCCTTCAACTGAATTTTCTAAACCATTTAAAATAAACTTTAATTTCAATATTGCCCTGTTACTCTAACCTAACTTTTACTGTCTTAATTACACCCCTGCATATATTGCTTTCTATGTTCCTTGCATTTACTGTGTATGTCTTTGTTTTTACATTTCTTATGTAAAGCACTTTGAACTGCCTTTTTTCTGAAATGTGCTAAATACATAAACTAGTCTTACCCAAGACCTTTTGAAAAAACAAGAAAAGATCAACGGATCAGGACAAGCTTTTATTTATGTTGGGGTTCAGTTTTCTGTGTTAAAGTGGATAATGTGCTCCAGGCAGTGCACGTCCTCATCAAGCCAAACTCTTGTGACTAACAAAAAAAAAAAACCCCAGTCGGTTGGCATATTACGTACTGATATATACATACATACATACAAATACATATATACATACATACAAATACATATATACATACATACAAATACATATATA
>JAOWBL010069851.1:5278-18855 GCA_028564865.1 Zenarchopterus dispar
GGGGACCTCAGACTGAGGGAAGACCTCAGTCCGAGGGAAGACCGGGGACCTCAGACTGAGGGAAGACCGGGGACCTCGGTCCGAGGGAAGACCGGGGACCTCAGTCCAAGTCTCGCTGTCTCATTGGCTGAAGCGTGAGTCACGTAACGGCTGTGAGTTAGCAGAGATTCAGTGATGCATCAGGGAGCGTCTCTGACGGGTCTGTCCACCACCCCTCCTCCACCCCCGAGTCATCATATCAGTGTTCCTCAAGTGACAAATGTCAGGTCACGTCACATTTCCACTTGTAGCTTCAGTAGGTCAACTTCTGGGTGGCCTCCAACAGTTTCCCCCAAACTTCAGGAGCTCCAGTCTGACAGGCATCGTCTGGTCACATGACATGACATCACTGCTTTTACGTTTATCAAAGCAGCTGCAAAAACACCCGCAAACACACCCACCAAGTGAGACAAATGGTGGTCAATAATTCTCTCTTCATCTTTATGGAGCTCATTAACTTTTCTCTTCCTAATGGCAATGCCTTTTGTTAGACACACACACACACACACACACACACACCCAGCTCAGATTGTGCACTAAAAACAGACGATGGATTTTCCTGCTTTGACGAATCGTCGGTGTGCTTGGATGTTTGGCCCGGAGGAGACTTCCTGTGCCAGCCTTTTCTCCCATTTTCTTTCTTTAAAATAAAATAAAATAAAGCAGGACGAGTGAAAGTCAGACTTTATGTTGCCTGTCTAACATTTAAAGGACATTTTCTGTTTTTTACTGGTTCTACATTTTCTATTTGTCAGATTTCTTTCCAAGGAGCCATTTGAAGCTGATAAAGAAGCAGATTTTCTTTTAATGCTGAAAAATACTGAAAGATGGAATTCAGCAGCAATAACTGGCTAATATCTGAGAGCGCGAGAAGAATTGAACTGTTCCTAGACTCATCTTTTATCAGTCGTCAGTTTTGTCACTGCAAGAGTGTTTTTGTTGGGAATGAAAAGAGAAAACGTGCACCTCTCCTGAGCACAGTAGCTTCATCTGGCACTAATCCTAAAAACAGAGGAGAAGAGGTACGAATCTGCCCACCAGCTCCTCCACCTGACTCCTTTCATCAACATATAAACTAGAATTGAAACGTAAAGTTGCTGTTCAGCTTTGTGAAGCAGCTTCCTTCAATTTTTATCAGCTCTCCTCAAGTTTGGCTGGTTGCACTTTTGTTTAAATAATTTAAAGTTCAAAACACTATATTTTTTGGGGTTTTACTTTTCTTTATGGGATTTATCCTGGGAAAGTGTTTGCATCCTAGAAGACCTAGAAACAGAAAACTTTTTTGACACGGATCCAAATATAAATCACAACCGAGAGCCCAAAACTCTGGGTACTGCACCCATAGATGGCGCCGTACTGACCACGCTTACCTTCTCAAAATTATGTCACGAACACTCTGAACCCATCAAAATACATTTACATCAACTGTATTATATAGTTTATGAGCTAATTATGACAATGAACAGAATGAAGATGAAATTAATTAAAGAAAAAAGAAAGAATGAATAATTATTAAACGTGAGTTTCCTTTCCCTTCCTAATATGATCTGTTTTTATGATTCTTACTCAAAAATGACATATCTAATTTAAAATGAATATATCCTGGTAAATATGTTTTTTTTAATGAATTTGGAACAAGAATAAAGAATGAAGCTTGTGAAAGAGATTAAACATAAATATTAACAAGTTAAAGTGAAGATATAATATAGCTGTAAGTAATCGCTGACAAAATCTTTCACTTCTGGGGTTTATATCGCTTTGGAGTGAGAACCTAAACAGTCTCTTTTATATTCTAAAAATTTTGACATTTATTGTACTAAAATGGATTTTCATGTTCTTTAACAGAGTTTCCTTTTAGAGAAGTTTTATTTTTAAACCAAAGTGCTTGAAAGCAGAAGTTGGGATGTCTAAAGTGAGAACCAGCTCAAAGCCTCGGAGATGATGCGACTGTGATGTCATGGCGACCGAAGCCTGAACAGATTGCCTGTTCAGGTTCGTGGGGATCTCTTAGATCTCAGATCAGAGTAGATTTAATTCAACCCAGTTTCACGTATGGCTGCATTGCTGTACCTCTGAAGCGTGCAGCAGAAACAACACCCCAACACTGATTTTGAAACGTGCACGGCCGTGAAAGATGGAGGCGGAGTGGAGTAAAGATACTGACTCCGCCTCCTTAAGCCTGCTGCTATCAACAAAGCTGCAAAGACGTGATGGAAAAGGGAGCTACCGTACTGTATTTCTGTGCTAGCACTTTTTTTTTTTTAAAGGGGGCAGAGTATGTCTTATCAAAGCGTTTCCAACTTTTATTTATGATTATATTTATTACTTATGCTTGTGATGTTTATAGTTCAGTTCGACTTCTTTCGTCCCAAATTCATCATACAAAGCCCAAGAGATGTTGTAAAGATTTCATTTGGAAGATGAAGATAGAGTCGTCTCTGTGAAACTCCACACGTCACCTTCCATCAGACGAGAGTCGTTCACACGACGCAGGTTAGCAGAAGCTCTGACTAGCCTAGACCAGCAGGAACACTGGCAGCGCAGGGAAACTGCTAGCGTAGCGGCCACTCCTGCAGCTCCCTGAACTGTATTTCCGTTTGCATGCAGCACAATTACGGAGCTCTCCGAGTCTCCACAGGAGGATCATCTGTCAGAGGGACAGCTTCTTCTCTGTTAGTCGCCGTCATCAATCTCCAATCTGTCAGTCTTATTGATGAGCCCACAGAGGTGCTGCCAGCTGGCAGCTGCAGCCAGCGACGGTCAGACACAGAGATGGAGAGACGGATGGAGTGATGAAGAGAGTGATAAATAAAGAGATGTCTCCATGGAGCAGCGAGCCCCGCCCACCAGGTAGAACACATTAAAAGTCCTGTCAGACGCAGGTTTTACGGCTTTGATCAGGGTAATGTTCTCCCTGATGTGCTAGTCTTAAATTTTATTTACCCTCCACCAGTGCTGCTGTGTTCATGGAAGCCGTTACCATGGCGATGAACTGGTCATAGTCAGAGTTATCTGTTTAATTGATCATAAAAACTCTGACCTTCAAACATGGCTGCAGTCAAAGTCCATGTTTCATGTTTCAGTCTTAATCGCTCTGCTAGCTCAGGAAAAATGCAAACAAGCAGTTCATAAATCTTCAAAGTTTCAATAATGACTGTATGGCTTATCAATAAATGTATCAAATGAGATTTTGGCTTCACTTTAAATGTATTCTAAATATACCTCAACTTTTCTGATCTTTTTAGCAGTGTGACACGAGTCTCAGCGGGCCACCGTCGCTTCCATTTCCAGACCGAAGTCTAATTTATTGACTTCTTCCACTGCCAGCGCCTCAGACAGGTACAATCCAATCAGATCTTTAGGAAACCTGCCTTCGTTTACAGAAGAAGAAGAAACTCCAGCAGAATTTGAGTCGCCGTGGCAATGATGCCTCCTGTCCACTTGTCATCAGTCAGTCTGAAGGAAATGAGAGACACAGACCTCCCTCTTCCAGGAACCTTCTCCAGCTCTTCCAGAGAGACACCGAGGTATTCCCAGGCTAGATGAGAAGTGCACCTTCTCCAGCGTATCTACTTCTGGGCCTCCCTCCAGTTGGACATGCCCAGAACACATTTTCAGGGTCCCATAAACTACTTCAAATGTCCCATCAAGTTCCTTCATTTGTGCAAAAACTGTCAAACACTTTGGACTCCATCATTCTACGATGTGAAAGATTCGCAAAAAGAAAAAAAAACTCACATCGTCACATTTAGAGAAAGTTATTGAAGCTGCTCGTCTTTGGTTGCCTTGGCGATGATTTGGGATTGTTTTGGACCCGGGCACCGTGAAGTCTTTGAGCAGACCACGAACTCCTCTGGCTATGCTGGAGCTACACACGAAGCCATCTGTCCAACAGTTAACATTTGGCTGAATTTAGGTCATTTAATGACGCAGCACAGGAGCAAAAAGGAGAAGAATCGGGACGCTGCAATTGTTCCGTCAACATGAGGCTTGACTGAAAGTCTGCGGTGAGACCTTCAGAGGGCTGCAGATGAACGGACGTCCACAAAGCTCAAAGATCTGGAGCAGCGTTGTGAAGAAGGAAGAGCCAAACTTCCCCAACGACGATATGAGATACAGAAGACATGAAAAATGATTTTACTGCTGAAGTTCCTCTGCCAGCTTTTCAATCACGCCGACGGTTTTTTCCACTCTTCTGCGTGTTGTTTTAGGTTTTGTTAAGCAAATATTAACACAGTCTAACATGAGACATCCTGGGTTGTATTTATTTATTTTATTTTTTTTGACGTCCTTATGCCTAAATGTTTGAAGGGAAAAATGTTGTACTTTTGTTTTAGGATAACATCAAACAGAAAACTATCACTTCAAGTTCTAGCTGCTTCATCTGGTTCACGGGGCCCAGCTGGATTTCTGCGAGT
This sequence comes from Zenarchopterus dispar, assembly GCA_028564865.1. Taxonomy (NCBI): domain Eukaryota; kingdom Metazoa; phylum Chordata; class Actinopteri; order Beloniformes; family Zenarchopteridae; genus Zenarchopterus; species Zenarchopterus dispar. The sequence continues at coordinate 9,736 of JAOWBL010069851.1, forward strand.
TTGGAGGAATTCTGGGAGATTTTCGGATGCTGCGGGCTACGACGGCGTAGCTCAGCTGACCCTCCCAACCTGCCACCATGCTCCCCTGCTCATGAAGATGTGGGAAATGGAAAACATCTGAGTTTGATCTCTTTGCTGAAGCGAAGCGGGTCAGCGCCGTGACCACCGGATCATTCTGAACGACGTCTGTGCTGAAGAGCGGGACGACTGGAAAAGGACGCAGAAACTCGTCTTTCTCCCGTTTCATCCAGCTCCTCCTCGCTCCGGTTTTCTTGGATGGAGTCAGATAACAGACGAGCAGAATTTCAAACAGGACACACACACACACAGTGTCACTGAGCTGTGAATGACACCTTCATCTCTGTCACTTTAACAATCAAACATCCCTCGCTACACGCCGGGAATGAAGTCTCCAGCAGACGCACTCCGACACAGCCAGCCCGAGCAGGAATGAAGAGCAGCTGCTTTCATTCCTCTTCCTCCTGTTCTTCTCTGCAAAACTGCACATTTGTTTCCCAGCAGGTGAAGCTGTCCGTGTCAGAGGTCACCGTGTGCAAACGCGCTGACGTTGGTACGGCAACCATGTGTTTATGTGTGGAAACCAACCCTCCGAGCTGGAGCCCCTCCCCTTCCTTCTTTTTTGTCTCGACTCAGATTAATCGCCGGCGTGTCAGGCTTGGTTAACAAACAGCCACTTCTCAGATGCTGGCGGAGAGACGAGGAAGGTGAGGCGGCAGTGGCGGCGGCGGCGGCGGCGGCGGGGACGGGGAGGTTACGTCTCGTCTTACAGGAGGAGATACTTCCTCCTCAGCTCCTCTTACCTCAAACCTAAACACCAAAGACGCGGAGAGGAAGGGGAGGGTTCCTGCCAGCAGCCCCGCTTCATACAGAAAGATGAATTCGGATGCTTTCCAAAGCAGCTAAGGAGCACATAAATGTCACCTTAAATTCTTTCTGTGGATTAGTGTGGATTCAGAGCACTTTCACAAGAACGCCGAGGCCTCCCACTACATGACTTCACGTTACAGAAACACACCTGGGTTTAACGCCGTGCTACCTGAGGATCTGAAGATTATAGCCATCAAATACTGAGTTCTAACCTTGTCCAGCGCATACAGGGATTCCTTCAGATCTAATCATATCACTTAGTTGTTTTTATTTTTGATCCTTTCAGCTGTTTTTTAGGTTCCATTGTTAATAAAATGTAAGTTTCTGATAGTTGGAAATAATTACATATTTTGTTTAATATAAATTTTACACTGTCACTACTATTTCAGAAGCAGGGTTGCATGACCTCCTTTGGTTTGAAGATTTTCATCTAAGATGGATCATATGTGAGTCAACTCCTTGGACCCAGAAATAATTAGAGCTGTAGTTAAGGTCACTTTTCCCCAAACTGCCAGTTTCTGTTCTCTTTGATGTAATCTTTTATCTTGGTTTGTGAACAAAGAAGGCGGAAGCTGACAGAGTTTGCTTCAGGCCGGTGGAAACGTGAACACAAACATATAGACCACCTCGTGAGCCAAATCAAGAGCGGAAACAAATTAAAGTCTGCACCCTGTGAGCTGCTGCTGGACCAGTGCCGTTTCCTTTAAGAGCCACTTTTAGCCAGAACATGTTTGTATTTGTCCTGATAAGGAGTCTTCTTGTCTGTGATGTAGCCACAGTCCACTAGTGGCAGAGTGTCGTTACACTAAAGCAAAAATTAAAAAGACACGACTCTCAGGCAGCTCTTTTTTTTTTCAGTAATTTCTAAGCGGATTTACTGACGTCTGTCCATTTCCATTTAAAATCCTAAAACCCTGGTCCAGGACAATGATGTAAACCACCAGGAACCACAGGGACGACGTGACCCTGCCCCCACCTCTGAAATGTTAATCCCATCCCAATCAGGACTGGACAGCCCTGGGAAATCAGCCCTTTATTATGTGGTAAGCAGCCAAAGTAGTCCGGCCGCTGGATCCTCATCCAGTCATCCTCAACAAAGCTTGGGCCGCGTGCACGGTGAACAGCGACACCCGGCCCGTCCAAGCGTGTGGTTCTTCGTGTGGTCAGCCCCCCCCCGGTCCCATGAGTAGTGGCTGCTGAGGTTTTAAGTAAGAAGGAGTCGTGTGGTCCTTCGGAGGTTGGGATACAACCAAACATCAGCAAGATTGCATATTAGACTCTTCTATTATTTATTTAACAAAAAGAAAGATAAGATGCTGTGTGTGCAGAAACTGAGTCCACCCATAATTCAGAAGCTTGTAATTCCCTGTTTAGCAGCAATAACTTCAAGAAACTGCCTTCAGTTTGTCTTCATTAGTCTTTTATAGCATTTTTGAGAAGTTTTGGCCCACTCTTTTTCATAAATTGCTTCAGCTCAGCGAGGTTTCTAGACATGTGTTTGTGTACACCTCTTTTAAGGTCCGTCATGGCGTTTTAACCAGGTTGAAGTCGGGACTTTTTGCTGCTGAGTTTGGGATGGTTGTGGTGTTGCGTGACCGTGTTTCAGCCGAGCTTTTGCTGTGTTTTACACTCTGGAGGACTTCATGCTTGACACTTGGTAGGAGGTCTGTGAGCTGATCGGCTTCCTACAGATGTAGTGCTGTGAACTTTGGCCAAACATCTCCAGGTTGGTCTGATCCGACATCGTTACAGAGGTCTCGTGACTTCTTCAGATTCAACATGGCGAAACCGAAGCCATCTGACGAGAATCTTGCCAAGAATATCGTCCTGATCTTTGACTTCTAACATCCCACATGACGCTTTAAATGTTTTCCACGAAGTGATTTTGAAACCCACAATTAATTCTCCACACTGTCTGGGGCTTTCATAGCTGAACACAACATCTTCAAATAGATATTTTCTGTGGGATTTAAAACTACACCTCCCTGAAGAAGTTCAAACTGTACCAGATGTTTCTGATGAAATCCCTGGATGACTGGTGAGGGTGTTCCTCAGGGATCAGTACTACACCCACTGGGATGCTGATATTTATTCCTCGTCTTGATCAGGCCCTTTCCAGACTAGGCTTTGTTCAGATCCACTTTTGATGATGTGCAGACTTTCGTGTTTTCTCTAAAACCCAATTTAAACTACAAAGAAGGACACAAAAATACATATACTTCACATAATCAAGTTCATTGATGTTTCCAGTGTAGAATTGTACCTCACAAGTCAGCAGATTGTTGAACAGCTTCTTGTTGAATACAAATTAGTGGAGGAGAACTTGCTCCTCCTTCAGAACCGGACGGAAACAAAATGTTTCCACCGGACTTCAGCCAAACACATTTTCTCCACAGACATTTACAACTCTCATCGCTCTGAGCCACAAGAAAAGGTCGGATGAGTGTTACTTGCATGAGACTCCCTGTTTATAAAGAGCTTAACAATCGCCACATCCTCGGGGGGGAGTGGGGGTGGGGGAGCGCTCTCATTGGCCAGTTATGATGATGATGATGATGATGATGATGTCACTGCAGCTTTTTCTCTCCTCTTACTGAGACCAAACACCATATCCTTCCTCTAATACAGGAAGGTTATAGCTCTCTTCTGTAGATGTAAAATCCAACTCCACACAATTATAAGCAGAGTGGAGACGTGGATTTCTTTCTTTTTTTTTCCCCAAGTGTGTGACCGTGTTTAACATACAGCGAGGACTCGCTGCCTCCTGATCTGCTGACTTGCAGTTTGCTGTTCTGTCAGGCTAACGTTTCAGCTGTCAGGATGAAACTGCTAAAATAGCATTTTGGGGTGGTTTTTTTTTATTCCGGGACAGATTTGGTTTCTTTAAAGTCCGCCCATGTTTTCATGTCTTTCTGTCCATCGGATGGTATATCTGTCCTGAAAGAAGAACATCCGGTATCAGCCTCCTGACCGCTTTGAACCTTTCTGAACTCCTGAATGGAATAAAAGAAGGAAAGATGGGAGAACAAAATGAGGACAATTTGCTCATGTACTGTTAAACCTAAACAAATATCAGCTGAGATGGTTCGTCTCGCTCCGTAAGAACAGGATCAGGTCAGCAGGATTACGTCTCTCCATCCATCTGTCTTTTCTTTGAAATCTTTCTCTCAGCTCTAATCCTCTTCCTCCCTCTTTCTTTCCATCTTTGCTTTGTACTGCAGGTAGGTTGGATGTTTATTATAGTTGTAATAATGAGAAAGGTGGGACCAAAAGACAGCTGTTGGTTCCAGGGACCACAAAGTCCTGGCTCCAAAATCGAGTCAGTGTCCATCGACAACCAAAGAAAAACGTCAAACTTTACCTTTGGAGCAGAAGCAAGTAGAAGTCCAGCCTGGTACAAAGAACGGTTTTGTCTCGTTGACTTTATGTCACATGCTGGATGTTATTCTTTGTACCTCATCAGTTAAAACAATTTAAAAGCACAAATTACTGCATTGTTAGTCATGTAGTTTGGATGATGGTGTCACATGTTAGCGGTCTCCAAGTTAGCTACTTAGAACTTTCAGATAACGTCTGTATTTTGGGTTAGGATTGAACACTTATTGGACTGACACTTCAATCATCCAGGATTAGCTGTTATAATTAAAAAAAAAGAAAAGGTTAAAGTTTTTGAAGTCCAGGGAGTCTGCCTGTAGGATGTAACTTGTTGGCCTAGCGCTGGACGTTTTCTGCAGGAGGATGCTCTTACAGGACCGCTGCAGCATCCTCAGCGGTGATGAAACCCGCGAGTTGTGTTCAGTCGTCCAGGAAGACCTCAGAGCTGAAGATGGCTCCTGATCCGAACTGAAAACAGGGGTTTCCGCTGTGGCTCTCAGAAAACGAAGGAGTCACTGCGGCATCACCTCAGCCGTTTTACAAGAAAGTGTGTCCAGCTCTCTTTTATACAGTTTATGGATACGACTGATAAACTCACACTTGCTTTCATCACCACTGATCCATCTGCAGTTTAAAACTAAAGCAGTCTGACACAAGAACTGTTCTGAATTATCGGCTGGGGATGGAAATCCAGTGGTTTCTGGCACATTGGTTCTGAGTGGTCAATAAATGTACACCACAACCAACCTGTCTGGGACAACTGAATCAGAGACCAAAAACAGGGTCACCCCGCTGAGACTGGACAACATTGTGAAGCTAACAAACGGCTAATCAGCTCAAAACAAAAGAACCAGAGCACACCCATGATCTCCATACATCTCTGAAACTTTTGGGTTTCATATTTGTGTGGACGTACCTCCCTGACAGGTCCAGGGATTTTAACTGTCAGACAATAAATCCTGCAAGTTCCCCGAGCACAGCATATTCTGGTTTAATCTTTAATGTACTCAGAAGATTACAGCAGATTTTCAAAGTACAAGGAAGGGCAATGACGACTGAATGTGATGAAGCATCAAATGGGTTATCTGGAGCCTGAAATCTGAACTGGGGTCAGTTTTGGAGCTCCACTTCCCTTCTGCAAAGGAAGCTTAGTGACTCGAAAAGCAGGAAAACTGATCTTTCACCCAATACACCTGCAGAGGATAACATTACACACACGCACACACACACACACACACACACAATCTCCAGAATGCAGATCAATTGAAACAGCAAATTGTGTTTTTTTTATTCCTAAAGGATTTTCTAATAATCTCTATCTTCACAGTAGCTTCATCAGGAATAAAAATGATAAGACATTCAAACACAAACATGTATCTGTGCACACACACACACACACACACACAGTCCCTGCTGTCAGAGTTCATTGAGATTCCACCATGTTTGCTTATCTGTTAATCAAACACACTTCGTTGAACTTCTTGACCTGCGGTGAATCATTATGAAGCTATGACGTTTTGACGTGAAAACACACACAAGCAGACGCACACATCAAGTCCGACCTCATTCCTCTTCTCCAACTCTTCGTGGGAAACGACTCATGCTCCACAACTCTGGGATATTTTTAAACAAATATTTCAGGTTTACAGTTGCCTGCTACAAGATTCGCCTGCCGGCTTCAGAAGAAGCAGAAGCTGCTGCAGGACCAAGACGGAGGATGGAGGCAAGCGAAGGTGAATTTGTCTCCAAGCGCCACTGTTTCAGATAAACGTCATCTGAAAACAGAAATCATAAACTTCCAGTCCCACCATGAATGCACGAGCCTTCATGATACATGAACCAACTCAACAGCAGAACATCACCATGACAACACGAAGCAATCACACGTGTTAAAATAACTAAGATTGATCAGATTTACTCTGTTTTCTTTTCTTTAAAATCATCTATTTTTGATAAAACTCATTTTTTCATGAATTCCCTTAGTTAAGAGCAGATAACGTTAAACATACAGCAAATTCATAGCATCATCTCTGAAAGTGACTCACTGTTAGCTTTCTGGACAACTTCACCTAAGAACATTTGCACTGGTTCAATGCCCAAGATTCCCCCCTCTTTGTAGGGTTGGTGGTGAGCTTCATCATCATGCATTGTGGTGTTCAAAAAATGTCAACAGAGACTCTTACATAGTTAACTCAAAGTTCTTTAGATTTTCTCTGGACTGAGTGTTAGCAACAACAACAGTGTAAGTGGAGATCTTTAGACCTCCCTCTCCACCTCCTGAGAGGCATCCACAGGTCAACCAAGCGATATAATCTCCCTCCTGAGGGTCTTGTGTCTGCCCCGAGGCCTCTTTCCGATGGGACATGTTCAAATGTCTCGAAGGCGTCCTGACCAGATGTCTGAACAAAACCTAAGATGTTTGGAACGAATGTATCACTAAAACTGTCTCTGAAAAACACTTGTGGCAAGTTTTAAACTTCAGGTCTGATCAAAGAAAGCTGAACTTTTTCAGTTACACGTTCCTGCAGAAAATAAAGAATAATGATATTTGTTCACAGCCTTAACTTAAAAACATTACGTTTTCAAAGGCTTCATCCACCCTTCTGCTGTTTGCCGGAGTTTCTCCACCTTAGATGCTTCTAAACTTCTTTTCCAGTCTAAACTCAAATTATTTTTCTTTGAACTGCTGTAATGTACTGAATGCAGAGCAGGTTGGCTTCGGTTTTTGTATTTGTGGGAAAAATGGTGCCCGAGGCAATTTTTCTTTTCTTCATTTTTCTTTTTGAGAAGAAAGAAACCCTGACAGCTCGCCATGTTTCCATAACAACAGATGATGTCTTGAGCTTACCTGTTGCTCTTCTCTACGGTCTCTCTTGCTCTTTTTTCTTCTTTTGGTTAAGAGAGTACAAAAACAATTGCATTTTTTTTTCAGAGAAAAAGGCATTTGTTTAACCTCTTAAACTGAGATTTACACTGAGTTTTACTTCAGCCTGATTCAAAGCCACGGAAATGGTTTTGTTCAAAATGGATTAAAAACACCTCCTACGCCACCTAAACACAATTTCCAGACAAAGTTAACATTCAAACTCAAAGTTACCAGTTTTTATTCATTCAGTATGAACATCTGAGCTCTACATTTAAGACTTCTGTTATTTAGTCTGGATTTCACGGTATTTTAGATGCACCAATGTTACATTTTGGAATTTCATATCAGGAAAGTGGTAAAATTTTTGTTTACAAGTAAACTGGGTCAGGTAAACTGAACTATTTATTTGTGGAAGTTTAGGCCTAGACTTTAAGTCTTCATGTGTAATATAAGCATACCTCATTAGTTTTGTCACCAACTCTGGGTCAGTCCCAATTCCCACGTAATTTTTACCCGTCGAACTGAACATTCACCTGTCGACATGTGGCGTCCCAGGTGTTTATGTGATAAAGGTAAGGGGGTGTGGAAGGACTACTTAGATGTTATTGAGGAGATTCTTCAGGAGAACATTTTAAATGGACTGATACCTGAGAGGCTGAGGACTCAGGTAAAGAAACAAGGTTGGTGTATTTGATGGTTGCCGTCAGCCTGATAATAGTTTACAGTACCACTGACATCTATGGGTAGCGTTCAAATATATCCGCTGTGCTGTAAACAAGTACAGAAGAGACGCCAAGAGCCCTTACAAGTAAAATGACCAGTGCCATGCCACATCCCTGTCCATGTGACCCACTGAAGTTCATCCATATGCCCCTGAAGGGAGATTTTTATTCCCACTGTCGCCTTGCTCATGTTCAGAGCAGAAAACTGCTTCCTTGTGAAGATTTGTTGTTTTTTGTTTTTTTTTGTTTTTTATTGGGATCCTCTGCCAGTATTTATTAAATTATATGAATATTATTTAGATTTAATTTAATTGTGATCTGGATTATAACTAGATTCTTTTCTTTTTAAAAAAAGGCATTTCAGTGGAACATATAATTGAACTGTATTTCATTGTACTTTTTTTACTTTCTTTCTAAAAGGACCCTGAGATTGTTTGTTTTGAATTAATTTATTTAAATGAATTATCGCTCAGGCAGGGCAGCTCTTTGGTGAATGTAATGGAGCCTGGAGACTGGAGAGGTTTTTGTGGTTAACTGGTGGAAACGGGCTCCTCTGCTGGAACCTTGGCACTGAAGAAGCGGCGCTACTATTACAGACAGATGAGGACGACTCTGACACAGGACACTCCGGCAGCTCAAAACCAGGAGGGACATCTCTAATTGTGTCACGCCTAAAGTGAAAGCTTTCAAGTCGTAACCATGACAACCCTTCTCATCTCTGCACTCTTGACACAATGTGAGCGCAGTCTGAGACGAAAACAAACAGCGCGTCTCTGATCTCCAGTCGGACCAGCTCAACCGGTTTGTGAGAAACCAGAAAGCGTGTCAGTGTGTCGCGTAAACACACTCCTGCACATATATATATGTGTGTGTGTGTGTGTATGTGTGTGTGCACTCTCCAAATTGAGGATGTGTCCTTCTTTATTGCTCTAGTCAGTGTTTCGGTCCTTTAAATATTCATTCCTTCTCACTGAACCCGGCTTTGCATTAAAATTTCCTTTGCAGCGCTGAGGACTATCAGCCCGCGGGGCATGAAGAGGGACGAGCAAGGGGCGAGCGAAGGGGAAGGCAAGGTAGAGAGAGAGAGAGGAAGCTGGGAGGAAGAGAAAAACAGGACAAGACAACCAGGAATTAAATACATTTGTTTTCTCACCTACCAAATTAGTATTGATGGCAGCTACCGTCCCTGCTGCACACACACACACACACACACACACACACACACACACACACACACACACACACACACACACAAACAAAGGCACACAA
>JAOWBL010069852.1:0-18854 GCA_028564865.1 Zenarchopterus dispar
TTTAAAATGGCTTTTTACTAATTGTTTTTATATTCTATATTCTGTGTTTTACTGTGAAGCACTTTGTGATCTGTTTTATCTTGAGAGGTGCTATATAAATAAAGATTATTATTATTATTATTATTATTATTATACCAACTGTGCAGAGTTTGTGAAGTTATTGCACATCTGCAAAGTGACATAAGGGGAAAAAAAAGTCCAGGATACGACTAGATTGCAGAGTTGTACAGTCTAATAGCAGTGGGAATGAATGATTTGCAGTAGCGCTCTTTCCTCCACTGAGGGTGGATCAGTCTGCCGCTGAAGGAGCTGCTCAGAGCCTTCACTGTCTGATGCAGCAGGTGAGAGCGACTGTCTGTGGTAGATGTTAGCTTGATTAACATCCTCCTCTTCACACCAGTCTCTTTCACAGAGTCCAGTGGACAGCCCACAACACAGCCAGCCTCCTGACCAGGTTGTTCAGTCTTTTTCTGTTCTTGTCTGAGCTGCCCTCCCCACAGAGGACAACTGGTGGTAGCCTCAGCTTGGTGGTAGCTGAGGCTACCACCGAGTTATAAAAAGTCTGTAACATGCGCATGCACACTCTACAGACCACCAACCAGAATTAGGCATGTGAAAAACAAAAGGACATCACGGAGTGGTTTGTTTGCTGTGTGATTTGTTTCATGTATATACATATTGTAAATAGAGATATGGTGACACAATGTTTCTGGTCAGTTTTCTGTACTTTGAATGGATGAGTTATAAAATGCTTGTATAAACACTTTAGAATCCTACATTGAGAATTTGGGTTAGTGTGATAAATGGTAATACTTTTGTTTAGACTGGGTGAGGGTGGTGAAGATAGTTGGGGGATGGTGATGGTGTCTGCTGGCCTGGACATGTGTGAAGAGGGGGTGGGGATGGAATCACATCTGTTAAATAACATAATCAGTTCAGTGGCCTATCGCTGGTCTTCTTCAGCTGTCCCTCAGGCTCCACTTAGTCAATATCTGGAGATGCTCTTCAGGCCTCTCCACACATTTCTGGAGGTATTCTGCTCCAGCTTCTTCCTGTAGCTCTCTTTTGCTTGCCTGGTCTTGTACTTTATGTCCCGCTGAACTCTTCTCTGCTTCTCTCTGTCTGCTGAAAGAAAAGCCCTCTTCTTCTGGTTCAGCAGGGCTTTAAGTTTAGGGGTCACCCAGGGTTTGTTGTTAGAGAAACACCATACCCTCCGGGTTGGCACAGTGTTCTCCACACAGACTTTGTTGTCTATGATGCAGTGGGCCAGGCTGTCGATGTTATCTCCGTGAGTACTGCAGTGTCCCCCAGTCTGTGGTCTGGAAACCGTCTGTCACTGACCTCATCAGTCCACATTTTCTCAGACTTCTTCTGTACAGGATCTCTTCTCACCCGGGGTGTGTATTCAGGAAGCAGATATACCAGGTTGTGGTCTGAACATCCAAGTGGGGGAATGGAGGTAGAGGTGTATTTTTCAAGTACAATGACGACTTCATTTATCAGTTGTTTAAATACACTTTAGCCTGAACATTAAAGTACTTAGTTTAAAATGGCTGTTATATAAACCATAAATGACAAATTTTGGTGAAAGCTCTTAAAATACTGATGAAACTAGTGTGAAAAATGTGTGAAACAGCAGTAACACAGCAGTGTAAGAGGTCTAAAAAAAAAAGCAGTGAAAGAGGTGTTACGCAGTAGTAAACCAGCAATGAAGAAAGTGTGACAGCAGTAAAACAGGTGTGAAATGGTAGTAATACAGCCAGTGAAACAGACCTGAAACAGCGCTAAAACAAGTGTGAAGGACCAGTAAATCAGTAGTGAAACAGGCCTGAAGCAGCAGTAACTCTGGGGTGAGAAAGCAGTAAAACAGTGTGTGACAGCGTTAAAATGGGTGTGAAACAGCAGTTAAACAGAAGTGAAGCAGCTGCAAAACAGGAGTGAAAAAGCAGTATAATGAGTGTGAAGCTGCAGTGAAACAGGTGTGAAACAGTGGTAATACAGGTGCTAAGCAACAGTATGGGGTTCCGAAACAGTTGTGAAAGAGGCGCAAAGCAGCAGTGAAACAGGCATGAAACAGGTGTGAAACAGCACTAAAACAGGGATGTGACAGCGATAAAACAGGTGTAAAGCAGCAGTGAAACAGATGTGAAGCAGAAGTACAAAAAGGAAACAGCAGTGTAACAGGAATAAAAAAGTGTAAAACAGCAGAAAAGTAAGTATAAAACTGAAGTAGAGCAGGTATGAAATGGCAATAAAATAGGTGTGAAACATTAGCAAAACTAATATGAAACAGCAGTAAAATGTGTGGCACTGGTAAAACAGGTGGTAAAAAGCTCTAAAATAAGCATGACAGCAGTAAAGCAGGTGTGAAACAGCAGTGAAAATTGTATAAAAGTGAAGTGCAAGAGGTATGATACAGCAGCAAAATACATGTGAAACAGATGCGACACAGGAGTAAAAACGTGAAAGAGCAAGAAAAACAGCAGTAAAGGAAGTGTAAAACAGAAGTTAAAGAGGTGTGAAACAGTGCTGAAATGGTTGTCAAACAGCAGTAAAGGTGTGAAGCAGTAATAAAACAGATGAGAAACAGCAGTAAAATGTGTGTGACAGAGGTAAAAAAAAAGTGTAAAAAAGTTTTAAAATAGGTATGAAAATCAGTGAAACAGGTGTTAAAAAGCTTTAAAAATTGGTATGAACCAGGAGTGAGACAGGTGTAAAGTGGCAGTAAAACAGGCATGAAACAGCAGTGAAAAAGGTGTTAAGCAGCAGTGAAATAGGTTTGAAAAAGTAATAAAACAGATTTGAAACAGCAGCACAACAGCTGTGAAAAGGGAGTGTGAAAGGAGGTTTCTTCCTGTTTAAAGGGAGTTTTTACTTAAGACTGTTGCCAAGTGTTTGCTCATAGGGGATCATTGGATTGTTGGGATTTTCCTTGTAACACTGTTTTATCTTTACCCTATAGTGTGAAGCGCCTCGAGGCGACTTTTGTTGTGAATTGGCGCTATATAAATAAAATTGAATTGAAATGGGTGAACCAGGAGTGAAGCGGCAGTAAAGTGAAACCGCAATGAAAAAGGTATACAAAACTCAACCAGTTTTAAAATAGGTATAAAACAGCCGTGAAACAGGAGTGAAGAAGCAGTAAAGCAGGTGTTAAAAAGGAGTAAAACACATGAAATACTAGTGAAACAGCCATGAAATAGCAGTAAAAATACATGTAAAACAGCAGTTAAAAAAGTAGGAATACAGTAGGAAAGTAAGTGTAAAAGAAGTAAAACAAGTGGGAAAAGAAGTGTCAAACAGGATTGAAACAGTAGTGAAGCAGGTGTGAAACAGCAGTGAAACCAGTGTAAAACAGCAGTCAAATACGTGTGAAGCAGAAGTAAAACAGGTGTCAAACAAGTGTGAAAACGTAGTAAAATAGCTAGGAAACAGCAGTAAAAGGGTGAAAGATGTGAAACGGGAGTGAAGCAGCAGTGAAATCAGTGTAAAACAGCAATTAAATAGAAAGAAACAAGAGTAAAACATGTGAAACAGATGCAAAACAGCAGTTAAAACAAATGTGAAACAGCAGTGAAAGGTGTGTGTGACAGCAGTAAAACATGTGAAACAGATGCAAAACAGCAGTTAAAACAAATGTGAAACAGGAGTGAAAGGTGTGTGTGACAGCAGTAAAACATGTGAAACAGGTGTGAAACAGCAGTAAAAGACATTAAATAGCAGTGAAGCAGTTGTGAAACAGCAGTAAAACAGGCGTGGAACAGCAGCGAAACACGTGAAAAAGCAGTGAAACAGCAGTCAAACAGTAGCAAAAACAAATGTAAAACAGCACTGAAACAGGAGTAATAAATGCTTTAAAACAGCATCAAAGTAAATGTAAGACACGTGTGAAACCGCAATGCAAAAGGTATACATTACTCAAACAGTTGTGAAACAGCAATTAAAACAGGTGTGAAACAGTAAAAGAGATGTGAAAAAGCAGTAAAACATGAAACAGGAGTGTGTGTGAAAGTGGCAAAGGAGGTGTTAAAAGCTGTACAATAGGTATGAAACAGCAGGAAAATGTGAAACAGGAGTAAAAAAACGCATTAAAACAGCATCAAAGTTAAGTATGAAATATTTGTGGAAAGTGAAAAAGCATTAAAATGTGTGTGACAGAAGCAAAACAGTTGTGAAGCACCAGTAAAACAGGGGTTAAAAGCTGTACAATAGGTATGAAACAGCAGTGGTACAGGTGTGAAATAGCAGGAAAACAGGTGTGAAATAAGTGTGAAGAAGTAGTAAAGTAGGTATGTAACAGGAGTAGAAGCAGGTGTGAAACAGGAATAAATTGGGGGTGAAGCAGCAGTAAAGCAGGTGTTAAACAGCAGTAAAACAGCAATTAAATTGTGAAACAGAAGTCAAACATGCGTAAAACTGTAGTAAAAAAGGTGTGAAACAGTAGTAAAATAGATTTGAAACAGTAGTAAATGATGTGAAACAGTGAGATCTGTGTGACAGTGTTAAAACGTGTGAAACAGCAGTAAAACAGGTGTGAAAGAGCAGTAAAACGTGTAATAGCAGTAATACAGGTGTGAAACACATGTACACCAGCAGTGTAACTGTGTGAAACAGTAGGAAATCGGGTGTGAAAAAGCAGTGATACAGCAGTATTACAAGTATGAAACAGAAGTAAAATAGCTGTGAACAGGTGTAAAATGGCAATGAAGTAGGTGTGAAGAAGTAATAAAAAAGGTGTGACAGCAGTAAAATGGGTGTGAAGCAGCAGTTAAACCGTATTAAAATGCCGGTGAAACAGAAATGAAAGAGAAGTAAAACAGGTGTGAAAGAGCTGAGAAATAGATAATAAACAGCTCTAAATAAGCTCTTCTCTGTTTTGTCATGACTCTCTTGACTGACTTCAATGTGTTTTTCATTTTGTGCTTCAGATCTGGGATTTGGCTGATCCTGCTGGTAAAGGTTATCTGGACAAACAGGTGAGAAGATGATTTCTGGGTTTTGACCAGTATATAAAAAATATATATAAACATAAAATATCTTAAACACTATATCCAATGATGTATTAGGTCACCACAAAATTTAGACCTGTACATTATTGACCTTATTGGAAAACTATATTCATTGTCTAAAAACAAAAAAATTCTGATAAAATACACAAAAGGTATCTTGTAACACTGATATTTGAATCATTTATGGCACAGACAAATGCTCTTGACATGTACGTGGTGATGTACAGCTGAAACAACCAGAGCATGTGGACATGTGATCGTATAAACATTGTTTCCTGAGTGACTATGAAGATGTTGTGTTCAGTGGCGCTTCTTTGCTGGTTGTTGGCCCTGATCTCGATGTGTTGTCTTTCTCAGGGGTTTTACGTGGCTCTCCGACTGGTGGCCTGTGCTCAGAGTTGCCAGGAAGTCAGTCTGTCCAGCCTCAACCTCACAATCCCTCCTCCCAAGTTTGTGAGTCTAAGCAATAAAACTTAAATCTCTTGATTCTGGATAGTACAACAGGCAGCAGAAGGTCTACTGTTCTCTAACTTGTCAGTTATTGTGTCTAAAATATATAAATTTTTTGCAATACTTTTTATTTGTTGTGTTACCAGCCTCAGCAAAACTCATTAAACTGGTTTGGTTTCAGAAGGACACCAGCAGTCCATCTCTGAGCAGCACAATTTCTTCTGGAGAATCCCATTGGGCTGTTAGGGTGTGTTCGTACACACACATCTACACTACATGCACAGACACACACCTACACACACATAATACAAATGGATCTTTCATGAAGTTTTATTGCAACAGTCGCATAAAAGAGCAAGTTTCAACTGGTTCTGCTGTTGTCATTCCCTTCACAGCCAGAGGAGAGGAACAAATTTGATGGGATTTTTGAAAGTTTGTCTCCAGTCAGCGGCCTGCTGTCAGGAGAGAAGGTCAAACCTGTCCTCATCAACTCCAAGCTGCCTCTGGATGTTCTCGGGAAGGTATTCAGTTCAGTTCTTTTAGTTCCCATCTGCAGGGAAACAAGTTTTTTTTAAACTTTATACAGTTTCTTCCGCACTTTAGTCTGTCCACTCCTCACTTACAGATATGTATAAACTCCTGTGTTGGCCTCTTTTACTTGGCGGGGCATGCAGAGTTTTGGCCTGAAACAACGTTATGGCTGTCTGAAACCATTCTTCAGTGGCTCTGTCTTATACAGTCAACTACAGTCCTCTGAAGTCCACTACACTCCACTACAGTTGTCTACAGTCCACTACATGCCTCTGCAGTCCACTACAGTCCTCTACAGTTCACTATAGTCCAATACAATGCTCAACAGTCCACTATAGTCCAATACAATGCTCTACAGTCCACTATAGTCCACTACAGTCCTCCATAGTCCACCACAGTCCTCTACAGTCATCTATAGTTCACTTTAATCCACTACAGTCCTCTGCATTCTACTACAGTCCTCCATAGTCCACTAAAGTCCATCACAGTCCTCTATTGTGCACCATGGTCCACTACAGTCTTCTAAAGTCCATTATAGTTCTCTACAGTCCTCTACACCAGTGGTCCCCAACCTTCTTTTGCGCCACAGACCGGTCAGTGCATATTATGCAGAGTGGGCTTGGTGCGTGGGAATCACCTGTCGCCATAAATCCGTATTTTAAGTAGGTCTCTTGGTATTGTCTGTTAAATGCGGCTTTCTTTTTCTTAGTGGTCATGGGCTCTTTTTTGTCTCCTCACTGGGCCCTTTCTGCTTTGCAAAGAAACTTTCCAAAGATGTCTGTTTTTTACTCATTTTCCTAGGTTGTGGGTTTAATATTAGCGTCAGTGTATCATGTGATCAAGACAAACATCTTGACCTGTATCAAGACTGAGTTAAGAGTGAGTTATAGACAGATGTCACGGAGAGAATTCATTTTTCAAAATAAAACATTGTTCAGACTGTGATAATAAATAAAATGGAAATAATGTAAGTTATTTATTCTTTCTGTGCGGCCTGGTACCAAATGACCCACGGAACTGGTCTGCAGCCCAGGGGTTGGGGACCACTGCTCTATATTTCACGACAGCCACCACAGTCCTCTGTAGTCCACAACAGTATACTATGGTCCATTACAGTCTGCTACAGCCCTCTGCAGTCCACTGCAGTTTGCCTATCAGCCCAGCATAGGAGTAGAGGACTCCGTGATCTTTTTGCTTCACCATGCACTGGCTGACCTGGAGAAGCCTGGCAGCACTGTGAGAATTTTGCTTTTTGATTTCTTCAGTGCTTTCAATACCATACAACCACTGCTTCTGAGAGACAACCTGGAGACAGTCGGTGTTGAATTTAACCTGGTGGCATGGATTCTGGACAACCTCACTAACCGGCCCCAGTTTGTGGGAGCCCAGGACTGTGTGTCTGACTTCTGATCTCCAGTCTGCCCCCCCCCAGGGGACCATCTAGCCCCCTTCCTCGTCACCCTCTATATTGTGGATTTTAGATACAACATAGACAGCTGTTTCCTGCAGTAGTTCTCTGATATACTCTGCGATTGTTTTGGCCACATCACTGACGATGACGATGTGCAGTACAGACGACTGACGCAGGACTTTCTAGACTCGTGTCAGCAAAACCACTTCCTTATCAACTCTGGAAAGACCAAGGAGATGCAGATGCAGGTTTACTGCCCCTATGTTGGTGAACATCTAGGGAATGGACACTGAGAGAGTGAACTCTTATAACTACCTGGGTCTTCACTTGAACAATAAACTGGACTGGACTAAGAACACAGACTTACTGTGCAGAGCAGTCTCCTGAGGAGACTACGGTTTTTTTGGAGTGAAGGGGGCACTTCTGAGGACTTTATATGACTCTGTTGTGGCATCAGATATCCTGTATGGTGTGGTCTGCTGGAGCAGCAGCGTCACAGAGAGAGAGAGAGGATGAAGCTGGACAAGGTCATCACGAAGTCCAGCAATGTCCTCGGCTGTCCTCTGGACTGCACTACAGCTACAATCCCCTGACATTCACCACCGTCCTTGGCAGTCCACCACAGTCTTCTGCAGTCCTCTAGATTCCATTGCAGTCCACTACAGTCCTCTTCAGTCCACTACAATCTTCTATGGCAGTGTTTCCCAACTCCGGTCCTCGGGACACACTGTCCTACAGGTTTTAGATGTTTCCTGCTCCAACACACCTGATTCTTATTAATGATCGTTAATAGTTGTCATCAAGGTCTGAACAAGTCTGTTAATGACACAGCCGCTTGTATCAGGGTGTGATGAGGCAGGGAAACATCTAAAACATGCAGGACAGCTGGCCCCAAGGACCAGGGTTGGGAAACACTGCTCTACACCTATAGTCCTCTACAGTCCACTGTAGCCACTACAGCTACAGTCCTACATAGTCCTCTGCAACCACTACAGCCCTCTACAGGCCACCTCGGTCCTCTGCCTCTACAGACCACCACAGTTCACTACAGTCCACTGTGTTTTTTTAATATTTTGTTTTGTTTTTAAAGTAATGCTTTATATTTACTCTCCTGGATTGGACTAAGTAATTCATCTGCCTTAGAGTTGTCATGCATGTGAAATGAAACGACTGAAACCAAAACATTTTTGGAACCAGACTGTTAATATGATATGTTTTTAGTGGCAACATTTTTAGAGGTAGGTGCTACATTTATAATCTGTGGAGTGAAAATGCAGCAAAGTGAAGACATCAATATGTGATACAGTAAACATTGGCATAATTTTCGTTTTATCTGAGATTATATTAAAAACATCTACACACTAATGGTACATATGTGAAGAGTTTTATCTGTGCAAAAATAATGACTCGGTCAACAGTGTCAACAAAATAACTGCAGCAAAGAGTTCCTCCAGCTGTTAACTAAATAGATCCCTACCAACGAGTCCCTGTTAACGTCACCATGGACCAGTGGACTAGATAGAGACTGGGGGTGCTGACATAGTCCATCTCTGTCAGCATGTCTCCTCGTTGTTTCCATGATGATGCCAGACGCCATTAAAATAACTTTGTGAACAAGATATTTTTGGTGGACTATAAAAACCTTTAGTGAAAACCAGCACATGGTCAGGTGCTGCAGATTCTCCTGGCATTTGTCTCCTGCTTCCAGGTTTGGGACCTGAGTGACATCGACAAAGATGGCCACCTGGACAGAGATGAGTTTGCAGTGGTGAGTCATTCCTTCACTTGGGGTTGTGATGCAGACTCGGCTTCAGCTGATGTTGTCAGTGAGAAAACTGTGTAGGAGATGTGTTTTCTTTGAACTCACCCAGTCTACATTACTGTGCTTCAGAAAGAGTTTCAGAAAGAGGTGGACACAACTCTAATTCCAGAAAAACCTTGGACACTGTACAATGTAAATGTCACTTAGAGGAGCATTTCGAACTAGTCAGGTTAACTATTGACAGGTATGCAAAGTGTTTAGACGTAAAAAGATCACGTCAGGGAGTTGGTGTTTATGAGGAGTAAAGATAAACTGATTTGTTGTTGTTGTTGAGTCGTTGTTGCTTTGGAAGTGCTCCTTTTGTCAGAAGTTGAGAATGTTAAACTTCTCAGGTTTCAGTCCAAACATCACTAAATCAAGTTGTAGTAGATTTGATTTCTTAGATGCTACCCATTCAAAATCTC
Source organism: Zenarchopterus dispar (assembly GCA_028564865.1). Lineage (NCBI taxonomy): Eukaryota > Metazoa > Chordata > Actinopteri > Beloniformes > Zenarchopteridae > Zenarchopterus > Zenarchopterus dispar. The sequence continues at coordinate 9,628 of JAOWBL010069852.1, forward strand.
ACATGGGGCAGGGGATAAAATGGGGAAAACTCTTTACTGCTGTGTGTAATTGGCAGGTTGTAGAAGAGCAGACTCTGGTTAAATAATGACACAAACCTCAGAAATGAAGCCTGGAGAGAAGTGGCAGCGATAGTGAGTGAATGTGGACATATCACTACAGTGGGTCTTGTACCTTCCCATTCAGCTAATTCCACTGGTAGCGAAGCTATTTCAGCGAAGCGTGCCTGGGTTTTAAGCTTTGTTTTATTCTTCTTCTCTCTGATTGGTGTATTGTTGTCCAGAATTTGTTGGTACCACCTCCTGGAATTTAATGAGAAATCAGTGGAATCAGATGAATTCTTTTTATTAGAGTTAAGGGATTAGGATGTCTGGTGATAGTGGTGTGTTGCATTTGTGTGGTTGTAACTACAGGTTACTTTTCTATATTTCATGGTAACTAGCACCTTACCTAGTATCTAAGGCATTAACTGTAAATATAGAAGAATTACAGTACATTGTCACAGTAGGACTGTGTCCAACCTGACAAACTCCTAACAGAAGAGGTTTCATTGGTGTTTAATGCTTTAGTGACTTCTTCAGACCTGAAGCATCAGACGATCACTGATAAGTGTTGCTGCAGTGTTTGTGTGTGAGTCTGTGGTAATAACATCTATTAATAGTAGTTGTGACCAACCCAGGCCATGCATCTGGTGTACCGGGCCCTGGAGAAGGAGCCTGTTCCTGCGGTCCTCCCCTCCATCCTGATCCCTCCATCCAAGAGGAAGAAGAGTCTCTGCTCCGTGACCAGTTCCGTACCTGGACTGCCAGCAAGCCCCCCACCTCCAAAAGACTCGCTGCGATCCACCCCCTCCCATGGCAGCATGACCTCCCTGAACAGCACCGGCAGCCTGTCACCCAAACACACGCTCAAGACTGCACAGGTGAGACACACACCTGAGATAAACACTACTAATGCAGAGCACCTTCCAGTGATGGCGGCATGCTCAGATGCAGCGGCTCTGTGCTCTTGGTTTATACTTTCCTGAGCACTAAATTTTGTTGTAAAATGTTCTTTGATGCAATGACAATAAAGTGTAAGTCTGTCTGTCTGTCTATATGCCTGTCTTTCTTTTTTTTCTTCACACCTGGGTAAGTAAAACCAGTATGCTGATGAAGCTCTTCACAGGATGCCAGGTGGTTCGTAATGATTTATTTCAATTTTTTATGTGGCTATGCATATAATACATGTACTAAAAGATTTAGATGTACTGACAAATGTTATCAGCCAGTAACAGCTGATATCATATATTAGTATCAATTGATAATGTCACGGATAGGCTGGAGTTCCGAACCCAATTGCAGAGTCCTTTCTCAACTGAAGAGTCCTTATACAACAAAAACAGAGTCCTTTCTCAACCAAAACAGCGTCCTTTCACAAAAGGCGGAAGCAACTAGGGTTTCTAGTAGATAACAAAAAATCACCACAGCAAGTGGGGAAAAACAAAGCAAAACAAAATGGCAACGCCGCAATAACAAAAACTCACGATACTTGGAATGTAACGAGGTACACAGTCTCTGGGAAACACGCGAGGATAACTGGCGAGTACAATCCCACACTGGATGTAGGAGAGCAGTGGTTTAAGTAGTCTGTCTATTAGAGGTTAAGGAGCTGTAGGTGTGGAGTCTGGTGTTCGGCTGCTCCGCCTGCAGGAAGGAAAGGGGCAGCGCAGACGTGCGAGTGAGGAACATGACAGATAATAGTTGGAGCTGATCAGACCAAGATTGTCAGATTCTGATCACCTGATCAAATGTTGCATCTTTGATAATCTTAGGTCTTATTGATTTGATGTGTACATTCACAACATCTACCCACATCAATAACAGATACGTTTGGAGGTGAAAGGTTCTGATTCTGGTTCTGAGGCGGAACCAGTTTTCAGTTTTTATCTTTTAAAAAGCAGTTGAGGAATGACAAATGAAATAAAATCCAGTGGAAAACTTGACATGGTTCATGAAATCCCAGGTCTCTGTGTGGGACTAAACATATCAGAAAACATACAATCATTTCTTCCTTCTGACTGGATAATGCCTGTAGTGACTGCTGATTCAATTGGCTACAAAGACTCCACAGAGGTGTCATTAATCTAGATCCAACATTTTTCCTGAGATATGTCTTTGTGCAAACACCTGTAACTCAGCATCTCCACATGGAGGCTCTAGAACATATGGAAGAGGTGACTGATACAAACAAAAACTCAAAACAAATAGAATCAGTTTTGCAGTTTGGTTCCTAAAAATCCTCATTGGCACAAGCATGAAGTAAAGCCCATCTAAGCATTCCTCTTCAAAAACCTTTAAAGACTGTTCCAGAACAAGAAGATCAATTTCAGTCCAATAGATGATGAGATGTTCCATCTTCATTTACTCCGGCATGTTCTTATGTATACTTAGTAGTACCTTTTATTTTGACAACAGATAGATTGAATTGACCTGTCAGTAAGTCCCACCCCTCATACACAGATGAGCCAATGGGTGTTGAGCACCAGACCTTTTGTAGCTTCCAGGTTGACAGAAAAACATTGGAAGATCCTGAACTCTCATTTGTTTTATGGAGTTTATTTTGAAACAATGTATCTGAGCTACTTGCAATACTGATTTCAGGTATCAGAGAGGATGAACAAGGGAGTTTATTGCATTTAATTTTCTAAATCCAAAGTAAACAGTAAAAGTCTGCTTTGGATTAAACTGCATACTTAATGTCCAAAGATCAACAAGAATGTCTACATTTTTTCTAAGATAAATCAAAGTAATAATGATTTTAACTCTGCTAACTTTATCTAAACTTATTTAATCACCGTTTTTATGTAGAAACACAGACGTGTCTAATATCCACTAGTGTTGTGAGTTTTCCTCAGATTGTGGAGCTCTTGAGCACCAGACATGAAGTTGAAACTTTAAATCTAGTGTTTGAATAGCTAAAAGTAGATCTGGATCTATGTCTTTCCAACAGTCAACAGTGCTGATCCTGGATGTTATCTGTAACCATGATAACAGTGTCATGGTTATCATGGTTATAGATTAGTGTCCAGGCGTCATGAAAACAATATCATGGTTATCATGGTTACAGATAACATCTGTAATACCCACACCTCCAGTTCAACATTTATACTAATCAGATCTATTTTTAGATTTTCTACATATCCCTTCATGGCATATTTCAGTTCATTTGAAAGTTCCTCGATGAAAGGTGGTCCTTTTGAGTAAGATTTTCTCTAAAACATCTTGGGACAAGGTTGTTACATAGTCACAGATGTAAAACTCTAAAGAACCCCCATTGATCATCAGATATACTCACTTTAAAATCAATATGTCATTTCCAACCAGAAATCCTAAGAATAAAGCTTATTAGGGTGAGATTAACCAGTTCTGAATTGGGATTGGTAATGTCTCTGACAACACCAGAACAACAGCTTCAATTCTGTGTTAGTGTGTTTGGCAGCCTCTGTTGTACCACATCTGGACAGGTACCACACTTGTTCTAGGCTCTGGTAAACCACAGGGAGGACTACCTGAGTAACAATTTTAAACAATTTATCTGCGAGCCTCTGTTTTATAAAAGTGGATGTGACATGTTTGATCCTTACCTGCTGCAAGTTCCTGGAAATTACCACCTGAACTGAAGGAGACTATTACCATTGGGAAGTGTTGAATCTGCAGCCTCTGGAGAACATTGGTTGGGTTTCTATCAGATATATGGAGATTTTAATAAAGTCTGTGTTTCCCTCTGTCTCAGCACTCACTGAACTGGGTGGTTCCAACATCAGAGCGTGGTCGCTATGATGACATCTTCCTGAAGACTGACACTGACATGGACGGCTTTGTCAGCGGCCAGGAAGTGAGAGAGATCTTCATGCAGTCTGGACTCTCTCAGAACTTGCTTGCACACATCTGGTAGGACTCAGAAACACTTCCACTCATATTTCATCCTACTTGTTTCTTCATTTCACTTCTTTCTATTGCTGCACGATTTTTAAAAGAGATTTTTCTAAGCATAGTACAGAGTGTTCTTACCCTTATAAATCACAGCCTCTCTTCTGGTGTAGTCCCTGCTAATTTTAAACATGCTGTAGTACAACCTCATGTCAAGAAAGCTGGTCTTGACCACTCTGTGTTGGCTAATTATAGGTTAATTTCTAGGCTGTCATTTCTTTCAAAAGTCTTAGAGAAGATTGTATTTTATCAACTACAATCATTTATGAACGAAAATGGCACACTAGAGATCTTTCAATCAGGTTTTAAGGCCCTCCATAGCAATAAATCTGCATTATTTGGGGTCTCTAATGATATAAGTTTGGCATGTGATTCTGGTGACCATGCCATGTTGGTTCTGCTTGACCTAACTGCTGCCTTTGACACAGGTGACAGGATTATTAATATCAGGCTTAAATCACTAGTGGCCATTTGTGGCATGGCACTTGATTTGGTTTAGGATGTATCTGGCTGATAGGTCCTTCTGTGTCAGCATTATGCTCAGAATCATCCTGCGCCCCTCAGTCATGTGGGTTCCAGAGGGATCACTGCTTTCTTTCCACAGTGTTTCTTCCTGATTGAGTTTCTTCCCACTAGTGTTTCTTCCCACCGGTGTTGCTTCCCGCTAGTGTTTCTTCCCACTAGGGTTTCTTCCCACTAGTATTTCTTACCACTTGTGTTTCTTCCCACTAGTATTTCTCCCCACTCGTGTTTCTTACCACTAGTGTTTCTTTCCACTAGTGTTTCTTACCAACAGGGTTTCTTCCTACAATGCTTCTTCCCACTAGTGTTTCATCTCACTAGTGTTTCATCCCCCTTGTGTAAAATCTCAAAAGTTTTTCTTTACACTCATGTTTCTTCAAGCTGATGTTTCTTTCTACTAATGTTTCTTCCCACTAGTGTGTCTTACCACTCACGTTTCTTGCCAGTAGTTTCTTCCCTCTAGTTTTTGTTCCAAATAGTGTTTCTTCCCACTGGTTTTTCTTCCATTAATGTTTCTTCTTACTAGTGTTTCTTCCCTTCACACTCATGTTTCTTGCCAGTCATGTTCCTTCCTACCAGTGTGTCTTGCCACTAGTGTTTCTTCCCACTAATTCTTCCCACTAGTGTTTCTCCACTGTCATGTTTCTCCCCATTGGTATTTTATTCCATTCATGTTTAATATCACTTGCATTTCATCTCACTTGTGTTTTTTCCCCACTCGTGTTTTAGGCCAGTTATTAAACAAGTTCAGACTCTGTTGTTATGCTGGGCAGAGTAAGTTATATAAAGATTTACCACTAACAAATGAGAACAGTGTTTGTTCTTCAGAGACTGTTTTGTTTATGAAAGTGAGATGGAAGGACATGTGTGTCGGTTTGGATGCATCATGTTAATCAGAACCTGCTTCATCAATCAGAAATCCACATTCTTTATAACTTTTATTCCAGTCCTTTGAAATTTTGTTTCACTATGTGAGTCTGGACAGACTGAGGTGGACCTGAAGCTTGCAGATATTGGTGGTGGTCATTGTTCTGAGTCTCATAATGAGCTGAGTTCTCTTGGGTGTTTTCTTCTGGTCCTCAGGGCTTTAGCAGACACCAGGCAGATCGGAAAACTGACCAGGGAGCAGTTTGCCCTCGCCATGCACCTGATCCAGCAGAAGGTCAGCAAAGGCATGGACCCTCCACAAGCTCTGAGCGCTGACATGATTCCCCCTTCGGAGAGAGGAACTCCTGTCCCGGTACGTCCCACACACATCAGATCTGAACCACTGCCGTCACCTTCAAAATTAGTACCCCGGCTTTTAACTCCCAGGAGTTGACAGACAGTGTTGAGTGTGTCTAAATCACATGATCAATTTATAATGGTGCAGCATAGAGACATAGCCACACCATATCTCAATTTTAACTCAAAAGTGCTGACTTCAGACTATAATCTATAATTTATTTATCTACAGAAAAACATGTTTTTAATTTATTTAACTCTTATTCAACCAGGAAGAGGCGCGTTGAGATTGAGACCTTGCAAAGGACATCATCTCATCATCTGATTGTGGGTGATTTTAATATTTATATATGCAACCTCAGTATATTAAAATCCCCAATATGTCATTCTTTATTCAACAGCAATGAAGCAAAATAAAATAAAAATAAAATTGATCATATGGACAATATTAAGTACCCCCTTACTTCTTCCACAAAATGTAAGAGGGTAATTTGCAGTCAGGTAATGCCGATTATCATAATTGATCACCTGATGATCAGGAGGTGTTCAGACCTCTTGAAAAGCAGATGTTTTGTTTGTTAGTCCGGAGCATTCAGGTGTGCTAACATAATACCAACAGGGAAAGACGTCAGTAGTGGTTTTTCAGGAACAGTTGCTGCTTCTCTACATTGAAAAAGATTATGCATAAGTTGAAAAAAATTCAAGACGGTTGTCACCTCACTGAGCATGTTAAAAATAAAAGTCCATAACAGAACAATCATAAGAAGACGGAGCTAGTATAGTTTGCTTGGAAATACTTTCAGGAGAAAATGTCTTCTGTTTAAAAAAAAACATAGGAGCATGTGACTGAGGTTCACAAAACTGCATCTAAACAAACCAACAGACTTCTGGAACAATGAGACCAAAGTGAAGATGTTTGGTCTTATTGTCCAGAACCATTTTTTAAGGAAAGCAGCAGAAACACCACATGCCTACTGTCAGGCTCAGTGTTGGAGAGATGATGGTCTGGACCTGGGCACCTGTCAGTCATTGAGTCAACTTCTCTGTAGACCAGAGTCTTCTACAGGCAAATGCGAGGACACCTGACTTACAGCTTAAGGCTGGCTGAAACTGGGTCTTATGACAGGAAATAATCCCAAACAGTTTATTTGTGGAACATCTAAAGTAATACTGCATCTATATGTATGACCTGGTCTGAGAGAAATGATAGGTGGTTCTTTCTACTAGTCAGCCAGACTCATTTTGTTCAAGTTATGAACACGGACTGGTTGGTTAACTGGTGAAGGTGGAGCAGTTACTAGGGGGTTCTGGTAACACCAGCATGTTCTCAACAGCTTAGATCTGTTTATGGAATGTTACCCTCAAAAACAAGGTCCTTCCTTTAGGGTCATGTTTCTTTTGACGTCAGGACAATGTGAGCGTCCATGCAGCAACACAAGACTATCATATGGTGATCTTTGTTGAAAAAAAATTAAAAAGAAAAGGTGAAAGTGTCAAAGCTTGGTCTTCAGACTCAGAGCTGTGACTCTGGATGGCTAACTGGATAACAAGGTTTCAAAAACCAGAAAAACTGATGTGAAGCAGAGGAATTTAGCTCATGAGGATGTTTTTACAGAGGTGCGTTGACTGTCGTTGGTAACAAGCTTGTCTCTGATTGGTTGCAGAGTTTGTCAGGATACTTGACTCCAGTGGGATCAGACATGGGTGCCCTGTCAGAAACGAGAAGGGTGGGTACATCTCCTCTCCTCTCTTCCTCCACTCCCTTCCTCTCTGCGTCCTTCTCTTTGGTCTTTTATATTTTTTATTAAAGCTTTGCACATAAAGCTGTATTTATTTGTGTGTTTTGAGCTACATGAGTCTTCAATTTGTGCTTAGTTCTTCAAAAATCCCCATGATCTGCACAAAAGATACACATCTTTGTTCTTCTGTGTGTACTCTGCTGCTGATGTTTCTGCTCTTCCTCCTCAGGCTGTTATGTTCTCGTTGTGGGTAGGTAACCTGGTAACATGGACCTCCCCATTACTGATCTGTTAATGCTTTCAGTGGCTGCTGAACCTCTGGAAAGCATTTATAGAAGTTCCAACAACTGTGTCTCACCCTGCATCACCCTGCAGCTATGTGTGAATGAAAGGAAGATTCTAGCCTGGACAGCTGTCCTGATTTTTTTTTTTTTTATCATTGATAGTATGAAGAACAAACAGCCTCTAGATGCTGCTGCATAGACATATAACCAGTCAGAGAATGAATCATGTAATGTAGACAGAACCAGACTGGTGTCAACAAAAAACATCCAGAACTTCTACTGTGGAGCAAGGACACTGGTGAACAACTGTTGTTGGTGTAACAGTGAAAACTTGTTGATCCAAGGTGTGGTTAGCAATTCTGCAGCATCTTGGTTGTTTTGAATAACTATTGATTAGAGTGATCCTGTATGTGTCATCACATGAAGCCCTAACCCATCTAGATTGATTTGGTATGTTCTGCACTAGTGGAAAAACATGTGAATGAGAAGAGACTCTGAGTTTTTTTTAACAATGGACCACAATGGAAATGGCTGACCAGACTGGAGAAGTGTGCAGCAAAGTAGAAGATTGTGAAACAGATAATTCCCCATCACTCGAGAACATTCTCACAATGAAGGAATGTTCATCATCACTCATGAACATTCTCATTAACGGAAGATTCACCGTCACTTGTGAACATTCTCATTAACAGAAGATTCACAGTTTCTCTGGACATTGTCATTAACAGAAGATTCACCGTTACTCTGGACATCATCATTTACAGAAGATTCACCGTCACTTGTGAACATTTTCATTAACAGAAGATTCACCATCACTCAATGTGAATCTTGAGTGACATTATCATTTGTATGTAGCTGCTGTTTGTAACCACAGCTGTCTGGAGCCTTTCTTTAATCTTGTCATATCACATGAGTTTTATTTATATCTTTTGTTTTGCGTTCAGTCAGTGGACAAAAAAATAGACAGTCTTCCGATCATTTTTAGTGTTCTTGATAAAGCTAGTCCCCAATCCTGATCTTTCCTACAGAGCCTTGGCAGTGGGTCAGTGGTAGGGTCCCCCTTTGTGCTGCTCCTCCTCCTCACCTCTCTTGACCTCTTCTCCTCCATCGTATTTTGCTGTTATTAACCAGGTGGATTCACATCCCTCCTTCTTGTCCTTGGTTCTGTCTCTGCAGGACAGCTCAAGCTCTGTGGGTTCTGGAGAGTTCACCGGCATCAAGGAGCTGGATGATATCAGTCAGGAGATTTCACAGCTGCAGAGGTAACATTGCAGCTGGAGGAAGAACTCAGAACCACCTCAGGTCCACTCATCACATAGATGTTTGTGTCTGGGCATCATGATTATTAGGCCAGACCTTTTTTTATTCCTTGGTTCTCGAGTTCTTCAGACAAAGTTCTCCATTCGGAGGGCGGAAAAAAAATAAAAATAATTTTTTTTTTTACACCCATTTCAGGATTTCTCGAAGTATAGAAGTGACCTCCCCAGAT
>JAOWBL010069853.1:0-18852 GCA_028564865.1 Zenarchopterus dispar
GGGGGGGGGGGGGGGGGGGGGGGGGGGGGGGGGGGGGGGGGGGGGGGGGGGGGGGGGGGGGGGGGGGGGGGGGCTTAACAGATAATTTCTACCGAGCTTTAAAGACATGCAGTCTTAGTAGGAAGGCCAGGACTTATCCATTCTCTCAGTCCCTGATCAGTGCATGAATAAGTGCCTGAGCTGTAAACCCAGACACAATGAGCAAAGAATGATATACCCATACGGCTTCTTTTTCTTTTAAACCGGCGAAGCAGAAAATACAAGAGGACTGCATGAAGAAACATTGAAATGATGCGGTAAAAGGCTGCATTCTCTTTGCACGACAGCTTGGAAAAGCACTTAAATACGTGGGGTTCCTGTAAACAAACAAATGTAAGATGTTTTAAACGAAAAGGACTGATTTGTAACTTTATTAACTCAACACTAACAGAGAAACAGAAAAATGTGTCCAAGTGGGATTTCACATGGCGGACTGCCGGGTCCTCTTCGACATGTCAAACTGTTTCAGTCTTTGAGATTTAAATCTTTGCAGAAATCATAATGTGTTTATTTTAAGATGCTGGGTCAGTTATGACTGACAGGAAGGCAAATCAGGAAGAAAAAACAGTTAGTTTCAGTCTCGTTCTCAATAGCAGGACAGATATTTAACCATTTAATCCCTTTGGCAAGGATCGGCTAAATAAGAAAGAAACCAAACAGATTAATGCCAAATCAGAGGAGCTCAGGGCCAGATTTGAGCCTGATTATTGACTTTCTTTCCCTTACTTTGCTGATAAAGTGATATGAGTTAAAAGAGAGGAAGATTTCAATGATTTAAAAATGAAAATGCAACAAATTGAACAAATGTGTGTTCCTTCTTGATCCAACATGATGACAATATAATGCGAAGACAGCAAAGGAGCAGGAGAGGAAACCTGATACTTTAGATAAAATATTACAGTATGAACAAAAACAATCTTTATAGTTATGCATGACCAAATTAAACATTTGGACATGATATTGAAATATATGCTTTGACTTTAGATGGCTGGCTTCTGGGACCATGAAAAAAAAAACCAAACAAACAAAAAAAAAACAGTATCCCCTAAAATAGCTTCACTGAGTACTGGAGGATCTGATCCAAAACATTCCATCATGAGGGATACATGCACAAAAAACTGTACACTGCACTCAATACAGTTTCTGTCCTAAAGTGAGACATGCAAACTAAAGACTCTAAACAATTTAAAAAGTGAACCTCATCTAATGTTTATGCGGTCTTTAATACCATCCAAGTAGGCTTCCACATGCAAAAACAGTCCATTTCGTCAAAACCTTTCCATTATTTAGGCTCAGTGTTTATCGACATGTTTTATTCATCTATTTTGTGAAATGCAGTCTTTATGCAGAGACCACGGGGGTGGGTGATCTGCATTATGAATTTACACAGAAAGAAAAAATGCCTCTTGGATCAACTGACGGGTTGCATGAAAGAAAAATTATAGAAAAGCCACTCTTTTTCCACAAGTACTGCAGACACGGAAAAGAATGTGTGTTTTACAGAGATATTTCACATATAGTTTGGAGGGGAATTCGCTAAAGACCTGACAGCAGAGCCACAAAGAGCTAAATACTGTGCGAGGTGAAGTTTGAATGGCGAAGTGCCTCCATTAGTTGCCACAGCAAAAGTGAAGCTTAATCTCCTGTCAGCTCCCCTCAAGCTAGTCTCCCAGGACTTGTAGCTCTCTCACCCGTCCATCACCTCGGAGGCAACCACAGGGAGACTCCCAAAAGGGCCGAGGATCAAGGCAATTTGCATTCAAAGTAAAACCATTCACACCCAACAATGCCATAGTGACACTCTCCATTTCATTATATCACAGCTGTCATCCAAGAGAAACGCAAAATGCCACAGAACAGCAATTACAATTTTCCCCAAAACAGAACAAAAAGGAACAAAGTGGAAATGCAAATGGCTATATTCCTAAGGCCACCACAGTTTTTTTTTTTTCTGTGACATACAGGTGGGTAATAAATGAAAGGGAGCCCCACAACAAATGAGTAGGAGAAACAACAAATGTATGTGTTTCCCTACAGGTGTGCCACATGCTACAATTAAGTAGTTAGCATCCACTCATGCTTTGTGGTATGTCTGAAAACACAGACAAGCTCCATTGATTCTGATTTTGTGTCAAGTTGATGAGAAGAAAAGATCTATGTGATTTTAAATGGGGGTTTATTGTTGGAGCACAGATGGCAGATTCTTCAATAACAAAGCTTGGCTTGGTTTTCATTATAAACGGTGACGAGAGTGACGCCTGTATTAAGATCTATGGGAACTAGATCAGGTAAATAGAGAAGGACATTATGGTCAATGGTGCACCCTTGATGGCTGCGATGTTCATGCACTTGACTAATGTGACAGGAAAAATAAAAAGATCTCCTCTTGAGGAGGCTGAAAATGTCCACTGAGATCACACAAGGCACCTTTGGACCAGAGGAACCTTTCCACAGCCCTTACAAACATCAGAGGAAGTTCTTCTTATTTTGTGTACACACTACAGGAACTTAAACTAATTGTAGTTAACTGAAGTACTTCTACAAGATGTTATTTTACTCCGAAGGCAGAGTAGTCCTGTAAAAAATCCTTAGGAGCCTGAGCAAAAGGCAACCAGACTTTTTAATTTTGAAAGACAATTCATCTCTCATCCATTCCCTCTGATAGGAGGGAGGTTTCAGGTTTTTGACCTTTTAATGGGCTGATAATTTTGTTTTCCTAGCATGAGGCGACCCTTCAAAAACCTAACAGTAAAGTGACTGAAATAAACAACACAATTGCATAGTTCAGTTCTGCAGACATGCTCAAAAGCAGAACAAAGAATGTACTTATAAACATTGGTTAAAAAAAAAATCCTAACATACAAAATCACAGTTCTTAAATTTATCCTCTAAAATAAGTCAATCATGCAGGCATGAACTGGTATTTTTAAAGGTTTACTGCCCTTCGGAGAGCTCCCTTGACCTCATTGCCTTCACAGAACCAGGAAAATGGTTTGGTCCTGAATGTGCCAACAGTTGGGGTTTCAATCCCAGCTACTTTCAGAGACTCTGTGATTAAATATTTCCATCCCAATGGGACTAGTCTCTTCCAAGTTTTCAAAATTCCCACCCATAAAGCATGAGAGCTCCTTAAATTGTATGTTTTGTCTAAATCAAAAGCAATGACCTTCACAGTGGCAAGACCTCAACCCAACTGAAGACTTAGGAAAAATACTGTATTTAGGAGGAAAGTTTTCTCATCCCTCAGCAAGACTTCCAGAGATGAATTGAATCAATGCTGAGGTGGACTGAATCTTTTCTGACACCAGCACTTGGACTAAGGCATCCAATGATGGTTCTTCTTTGATGTATCACCAGTATGCAAAAGAAAAAAATAAACATTTCTAACCCCTTTAACTACTCATCTCCACACATCTTTTTCAACAGGATTCACAAATGTGACTCGCAACTATTCTCAGAACCCCCGACTCCACAATCAATCAATCAATCCAACTGTAGAGCATGACATTTCAAACACAAAAGTGCTTTATGTGCTCCAAATGAGACTGAAAAACAAATACACCATGCTGCAGCACAGCATGTGACCATCTGTCACAAGTCAAAATGAAGTGTTGTGTGTGTCAGGCTTTGGTGACAGTGTTGTGAATGTAAATCAAAGCGTTAGCTGCCCAAGTAACTCTAAATCATTGGCTCCCATAAAGCTGTAGATCAAGAAGCAAAACAGGAAACGTCGCTTGTGACTTACATGCTGCTTAGGGGATCTGGCATGAGAATCAAAAAACAACAAATAAAACACAGCTTAAGGTCGGTGACACAAAAATAATTCAATGGGTGGTGAAGTTTACAGCCAGGCACTCATGAAGAACATATTTAAGAGGCTGTGCCCAACAGAACTGAAATAAAGGGATCTGTGGTGAAATTAATTCATGATGACACACCCTTACAAATGCTAATACTTACCAAAATTACATTCAAAGTTGGGTTGAATCCTTCCATTCATTATCTGTATTTGCTTTTTCCTATTAAAGGTCATTGAGGTCTACCAGAGCCTACCTATTTTTTTTTTTGGCTGAAAGTCGTAACTACACCTTTCACAGGTCACCAAGCCTTCCTGGGCCACATCCAGACAGTACATCCAACAATCAGTTCATTTGTGAAATGTTAAGTCCCAATAAGATGATGAGTTGCAGCTTTGACCAGAGTTTGCAGTGATATCTTGAGTAGGTGTAGCACCATGACCTCTCGGTGGAGGCAAGCCATAAACAACCACCTGGTTGCTAACTCAATTCACAGTCAATTAAATCTCAGCCTGGAATACAGGAGAGACTAAGTGTTAGCATAAGAATGTAGGAACAGAGTTAATATTCACAGATTCATTATTCTAAACCTCTTTTTTTATTTGATCATCTATCTGCCACACACACAATACTTCTGTTTATGAATCTGGCACAGTTGCGTTTTCCACAGATGGTTATTACCACGACAAGCACAAATGGTTTTCCCATGTGGACGGCTGCAACAGGCTTTTTGCTGCTACGTGCACTCGTCTGGGGGGCTTTATCGCTTGTTTGTGCTTTGGTAATGAGGGAAGAGTCTGGAACATGCTGTATATCAATTAGGCCATCAAAGACACTGGGGCATTTATGGTGATGCCCTTTAACCTCGGGGTGAAAGACCAAATTCTAGTTTTTACATGTCAAAAGGAAAGGCCCAAACAACTGCCAAAGTGAAAAAAAAGAATAAAAGCTTTTCCCTTCATGAAGATGTCTCAACACATAAATTAAGAAGTCATTTTCATTTCCAATAAAGAAAAGAAATGAGTGTGAAGTGTATTCATACAATCTCTAATTATTATGCAAAACCAAGTCCTGCTTTACTTAAGTAAGACATTTCCAGGAGGTTTAAAGAGCAGTTTTTGAGATATTTTTCCACACCCTTGATTGAACAGCTTCAAACGATTTCCACCGTGAATCCCAAGGGAACCAGTTAATCCTGATCTTCTCCACAAGCAAAGGGATCATCTCAATATAAATCAGACAGGGCTTTTGATCAAAGTACATTCAATCAGTCTTAAACACATGACCCCACAAGGAGCCTCGCTGGCAGCAAGGTCAGGATCCTGGCTTTGCTCAACCTCAAAAGGGGCTGTAAAAATGGATTCACCAAAATGGGCAATATTGATTTTACTCGAAGGGGCTCTGCAACCAAACATTACATCAAGTAAACATGTTCAAGCTGCAGTCTGTCAGAGAAAATGAGGCCATCAACGTCCACTGAATTGCCATCAGATATTTCTTGACAACACTTGACCCTCATCCATTTCTCTCTTAAAATGGAGGCTCCAGACACAACTTAGCAGCCCAGCATGTAAACAAAGGAGTAAACTTTCAGCTAAGCCTTAAAAAGCTCCCTTGTCGTAATGGACCACAAACACACATCTCATTGTAGGCTTCTGTTGTTTCCCAATTAGAGGCTGTCAATATAACCTGAATAATGATGCTTCTTCCAATAAGTCAAATGGGCTTAATAAGCATGCGTTTAAATAATTAGACCAGCTTTAGGAAGCTTTAATGTCAGGATGATCAATGCTAAAATATCACTCTGTTCGTCTATTTATCAACTGCCTCCCTCAGCACCACCCAAGATACACACAGTCTATCTGGAGAACTGGCGTCAGAGTGGCTGAGAGACAAATGTCATCATACCCTGAGTCACGTTCATCTGAAATATGGAATGGATGAGAAAATGACAAAACAACCAGGTTTTTTTCCCCTCTCTCCAGGCTTCTAAATGAGGGATCTGAAGAGGGAGATGTTACTATTCAGCAACCAAACAGCAGAGGAGGATGTTTCAATTATCATTTAGAGTTGCCATTAAAATTAATTATTGGGAAACTTGGAGGCTGCTGGCCTACATGACTCGTACACATCGCCATCTGCCTGCTGCCCGTGAAAGTTCATTATTTGGCAGCCAAATAATTATTCTGCAGCCGTTTCGGAGCGGGTTGGATTCCAGGACAGAAACCCCTTTCCAGTGTCTTCCCAACCCGTTTGCGCATCTTGACGCAAAATACGGACCGTGCAGTCAAATCAAGTACGTGTCATTGAGGCACATCATGCAGAGCCAACACACAAACACATGCACGCACAGCAGGGGGGTAAAGGGGGGACAAGGGGGGGGGGTCACGGTAAAACAAGGCAGATGATTCCCTGTGGCTTACCTTGAATGTGCAGCGCCAGAAGGAGCACCCATAAACCCCCACAGATCGCCATGGCACCTCAACTATCCGGATCTCCTCTGATAACCCGTAAGGATGGATGAATGGATGGGGCTCACTGGAGACGACAAAGACCACGCATGCAACTTCTGCAAATCCCACTTCGGGCCCAAACTAGTCTTCCTCCCTCACTGAGCAGCAGGAGACTTTCGCAAAACTAGAGGATCGGCGGTGCGCTCCTCCGCGCCAAAGCATCAATTTCGCGTCTTGCGGCGTTTCCCTGGCCGGCTGGCTGGAGGAGAGTTTCGATCTGGATGGGTCTCCGGAACGAGATCCAGGCAGCTGCAGAGTCCCCGACTAGTTTAGTGAAGGATACAGAGGACAGGGGGCGACCAGAGAGCGGAGCGCGGAGTTCTCACCAGAATCGCTCCTTGAGTTTAACCATACAGCCTTTGTTGCTCCATCCACCGCAGCGGCTGATGAACTCTCTCTCCCCCTCCACTTCCAGGATCGTGGATCAGAGGTAAAGTGGGCGGGAGGTCCTCGATCGATGCTGTAGGCTACTGGGAAGTTTCCAACACTGAGAGAGTTATCCTCCTCTCTAGGCAAAGTGGCCTTTTTTTTAACCTTCCGTTGTAAAACTCAAACTGCGCCTAATAGATTACTTGTGCGCAACGTCCCTGTTTTTAATTCCGCAAGTTCCCTCCTGTCTGCAGACGCCGCCAGCAGGAGGAATCAAGGAGAAAAAACGAGAAAACCCCGGCTGGATGAAGTTGTCGGAACTCTAGAAATGGGGAAATGCTAATGCGCCCCCCTTTTTGCTCGCTGCTGTGGGCTGAAAGTCGGTGTGGCTGGCCCCTCCGTGCGCACCGCCCCGCAGATCTGCTACCACGGTGTGCTGCTGCTTGCTGCCTGCTGCCTATCGCTGACGCTTTGGGAGACTTCGGAATCGGGTGACGTTGTGCTGCTGGGGAGGAGCCTGAATTGTCCTGCACAAAGCTGAAGCCGCGCCTGCACAAACCCGACAAGGGACCCCCGCAACTTTAAACGCATACGAAGAGGCTGTAAATGAAGCACGGGCTGTTTAACAATCTCCGAAACGCAAAAAACGGGACTTCACAAATAAACAGTGACCGGGTAGAAAGCAAGAGGACAGCAGCCTGTACTGCAGTAGGGGGAGAAATGCGGAGGCTGGGATCACCGGAAGCGCCGAGGGAAACTTTCGATTTGCTGTTTGGTTTTAAAAGAACTGAAATTGGGTTTAAATAAACAACCCTTTTACAGAGGTTTGAAATAAGTCAAATTTGACTAAAAACACAGTAAAAAATTAAGCTATTATGTACAAGCTTTCATCCTTGCCAACATTTTGATGTGAGGTCCATCTGAGATATAAATGGGCTAAAATCCAATTGGGATTGTCCACTGGTTCCACATTGGCTGCGTGTTAAATCTCCCACTTGGGTTTCCTCATGTGGTTGGCCCAAGTGGGAGCCAGATAAGACTCCCATTTTGGGCTGAGCCCCATTCATCGTCCATTTACCTGAGTAGAACCACTGCCAGCAATTCACGCAGGGCCAACATGGAACTTATGGTCAATCCCATATGGGACCTAATTTTGAAGCGCATTTAAATCTCAGAGGTGCACAAATGTTGGCTGGGTTACAAGCAGTAAAACCCACCATGACAGCTTCATCAATCATTACACCGCAAACTGCTAATTGATTGCATAATACACTCTTTTATGAGCAGTGAACCACCACAGTTCCCCTCAATGACGCCTGCAGTAGCCACATAAGTCACGTGACTAAATACATTATGACCTATGCATCCATTAGTACTGATGTCACGTTGTGCAAATGGAAACACAAAGGAACTGTCATTGGAAGATGACTACATATATGAATGCTGATTATCTTATTTGCAGAAAACAATATTAATTGAAAGTGAATGTATAGGATAGTGTCAATATATTTAACCTTATGAGCTATCAGTGAGAGCAGGCTGCATAAACCCAGCAACCACATTTCCTTAGTTTCCTCCTACTTCCTCCTACTTATCCCTCTCTCCTCATGCATCCAAACAGGATCAAGACTGTGAAGGTAAGATACTGGAGGCAAATGAATGAGAGGATGAATGTGATAACACTTCCCTCTTGTGGACAGTGGTTCTTCTGATAATTACAACAGACCAGAAGTAGTACTTTAATGTTGCTTGGGTGCAGAAAATCCCATCTTTGCCCATCATCTATGATCAAAACCACTGAATCATCTGCTGGAGGGCAGAAGGAATAACCTGACATGACAAAGAAGGACTGTGGCACACAATTTAAAGGATTTAAAGGTGAACAATGTGCAGCTAAACATGCCTGCAATGCAGTTAAATGTGATAAGACCAGACATGCGCTTTTCTGTGTGAAGGCATCCAGATAACTCCGGGCTTGACATTGTGTGGTGTCAAATATAAATCAGCAAAGAAAAATGAAAATGCTGCTGCTTGAAATTCTGCACACTTTCCCAAAGAAATAGTTTAAACAAATGGAATCATGTCAACAGAATATAGTTTGCAGCCGAAATGTATTGCTGTCTATCAGCTGGGCGCATCCAGAAAATGGAAACTCACGGGTATCGCACAAGATAGTGCATGTTTCAGGGCTATGAATAAAGTATACAGTACGGATTAACAATGTCATTTCTTTTTTTTCTTCTGTATTTTATCACCTAAGAGATAATCATTTTTGCACAAACCTGAAAGGCTGGGACAGAGGCCTGCGTGCCGAGAGATGGCAAGTAAATCAAACTGACCTGGAGAATTTGAATGAGGCGTGGAAGGGAACATGAAATCCTTTCCTTCAAGGGCAAATACCTCAACTGTGCCCCTGAGCACAACACTGTGTGAAGGACAGGCGTTTGCTGGATGCGCTGTCTATCTTGGGTTTGTGTTGCTGCGCCAGTCAAAACTCAGCTAAGAAAAAGCTTTCATGGCTGGCCAAACTTCCTGTGGCAGATAATAGCTAAAAAAATCAGTTCGCCCCTTGCCTTTGGTGCATTAACTCTGATGCCTCCTTCATCGAGCGACTGAGGTGATTGATTTACAGGCAAGGTGATGAAATTTGATACACTTGCTCTGAACTTGTGTCTGTGGCGGAGCTCAAGGCTTGGGCCTAACCTGCTGTGCAGATAAAGGAGCTGTCCTACATAACCATGCATATCTGGAGATGTGTTATAAGACGCAAAAAGGCTCAAATAAAGGTTCAGCTGAATTCTTGTATTAGATTAGCAATGAATGTTTACAAGATTGTATTTCCTTTCACAAAAAAACCCAAAAATGCATAAATCTGTGATAGCAGTAAGTTAAATATATTGTAAAACAAATAAAAGATCTAATTACAATGTCATAAACAGTACAGGTTTGAGGTATTTGCCTGCCTTTGTGGTAAGTATAAAATCTAGAATTTCTTCCATTCTACAGTGTTGACAAAAGACTTTAGCATGTGTGAAAAAACATTGTATTGCAAGAATGCGTTCAAAAATCGAAAATGATTGCTGATTTTTATTAATTTATAAAATACAAGAGTGAGCAAACAGAAAACAGGAGAAAAAAATCAAAATCCATATTTGGAGTGACAGCCCAACATCTTCAAAGACAGCATCAATTCTCTGAGTTGCACTTGCACAGTCAGGAATTTAGTAGGATCACCGTCAGTTGTCTGTTTAACCAATTAGACCGTACAGGCGGTAGGCTGAAACCCGATTATTAATCAAAACAGAAACAGCTTTGTGGGAGGCTCTGTGTTTTGCTAACAAGGGGCGGATGTGGAAGACAGTTTTTACGGTCACAGATTCATGCACCATGGCAAAAAAATTGAGCACAGCAAGAAGACGTAGTGCAGCAGCAAGGTCTGGCCCGTGTTTTTCAAGATATTTTGAAGAAGAAGCATGAAGAAAACGGGCAATGTTGAGGTCTGTAGACATGGCTGTTGGTCAAGGAAACTTAGAGGAGCAGATGAAAGACACCTTGTACTTACTTTTCTTCAATATTAGAACATGTCTATCAGGGTTATCAGCTCAGAAGGAGCAGAACTCAGTGGGACTCAGGTATTCTCATCTGCTGTCTGGCCAGAAGTGTTCTTCATGGGAGATCTGCAGCCAAAAAATCCAAACCGCTGACATGGAAACAAAGTCGACTATATATAAAAGCATAGGAACTGCAGACATATGGAAATAGGTGCTCAGGGCTCAAGAGTTAAAATTTGAAATATTTGGGTGTAGCAGAGTACAGTTTGTGTATCAGATGAGTTTCTACATGCAGCAGCGTAGTGTGGTGGAGGTTTCTTTTGCAAGTTTTGAGATGCAGTTTTGCAAATGGAGATGGGAATTTGGTCAGAATTAATAATGTCCTCAAAGCTGAGAAATCCAGGCAGGGACCTTATCCATCATGCAACACTATCAGAGAGGTATCTGATTAGCTCCAAATTTAGTTTGCAGCATAGCAACAACCCCAAACATACATTCAATATCATTGACAACCATCATCAGCATAAAATAAGAACAAGGATTTCTAGAAGTGATGGTGTAACCCCCACAGAACCCTGATCCCAGTGTCACTCAGTTTGTCTTGCATTACACCACTGAGATAAAATCTTAGGCAGGTAATCCTGGACATATTCCTGTGAAGGAGTACCTCTGCATCCCAGATGTTAAGTTGTTGACTGGAAGCTTCTACTAACACTATCTCCTGGGAGAGATTACCTGTTACACTTGCTGATGTTGCGTGTCATGTCAGAAGTTTGGAGACATCAACCTCTGTGCTACACCTCCCACTATGTGACGATGTCAACTGGTGTTTATTTTAACTGATTTTCATTTTTTTAAAACTCTAAGTGTTTTCTAAAGCAACTTACACTGCAACAATAAAAATTCCCTTGGGACAAATAAAGTATTATTAAATTCAGTTCACTTCAACAGATGGTGTAATCCTGTTACAGACTGGGAATTTCTCTGTACGTAAGTTATCTTCGAGTCTCCTTTTAGATTTTCTAGCAGGAGAATTCCTTAGTGTTACCTGCGATATCGGATGTGGTGTAATCAGCTCAGCTGTTATGCAAACATAAAACCCTAATGCATTCATCTGACATCTTGAGATTACAACCATGCTCTCTGCTACACTTCCAACTTACAAACAGTCTCTAAATGGAATTTTATTTTAGTTTTGTTTGTTATTTTTCCTCAATAATTTGCTGCAGTATAATTACCCATTATGGGTTAATACACCATTGCTGGATTTATTTTACTTTCTTAATGACCTAAAGTACACATCCAAAAGCACAAAAAGGATGAATGAAAAAAAGAAAGACTTGGTAGCACTGAGAATTGACCTAAATTGTGCTAAATACCTTTGAAGAAAGCTTCAGTGTGTCTTCAGAAGCAGAAGAAGACTCCTGCAATCTTATAAACACCTTGAACACACTTGACGACTGGCTGAAACCACCGGCACAGAAAGCACAAGAAGCTCCTCAAAGGGTAAAACATTCAGAAGCCGACATTCACGCATGGTTTAAAACCAAGTATTAATGAGGTCTCCCCCCGGCCCCTCCTCCCTTTTTTGTCCCTCCTGTGATTTTTCAATAGCTATTGACAATTTACAATATTCAGACCTCATAATGTTTCTTAATTTGCATTCATTTTGGAAAATGCCCAAAATTTTGAGCAAGTGATGTCTCATCGGGAAAATATATAATCTTTTATAATTAAATATTATTCGCCCTCTTCTAAATTACTTCCAGGCTAAAAAAGGTCCAGATGTGTGGAACTAAATTTAAATAAAATTCTGTTTCATTATGTTTCTGTTTGGAATCATAAGGCCCATTTATAAAAAGTTAAAGAAATGGAAGAAAATAAAATGTATCTGTAAACTTAACTCAGGGTGTGACTCTAATCTGCTCCAGTCCCACATTCTGTGGTCCCAAATACTGATTTATACACCGAGACATATTTCATATTAGTGGCATAGAGTAAACTTGTCACCAAATTGCAGCTGTAAGCACAAAAGTTACAACATAACTCTGAATGCACTAAAGAAAAAAACAGAATCTGGGTTAGAATAACATGAAATCTGCACTGTGCCTGATTTAACAAAACAGGATCCACTGGCAAGCTGAATACAGCATATTAACACCTGAGAACAGGAAACAGCTTAATAAGGCCACCGTTAACTGACTGCCATAAGCGTTTAATAGCAGACAGTTATATCTTAATAAAGAAATTACAGACCATTTTAAAACACCGTCTTGCAGCTATTGGAAATTATAATAATAGTTAGGGTGCTAATGTATTCAAATTTACATTTTTCATATGTATGGCCAAAGAAGGCATAATAATCAAATCTAATAGGAGTTCAAAGACAGGGGCACATATGATCATAAATAATTTGTAGGTATAAGCCTTGCTATGAAAATATTAGAGTCTAAAACTCATCACTGGACCAAAGTTTGAACCAGCAGAGCCACATATTCGCCCAGCCTGCAAAGTTAATGTCCCCTATTTATTCAAATGAAGTTTTTAATATTGTTAATGTATTCACTGGATGTCTTTCAGGTGTTACAAAACCTATCAAGAGCACAACAGCCACAGATGCAACAGCTGGTTGCTTCTGTTTGAATCTGCAGAGTACCACTTACAAAGAAAGACAAGCTCTGACAACAGCATGTTCCAAGTTAAACAACAAAAAAGACCAGTCCAGACTGCTTGCGGGTGAGGCTTTCAAGCTAATTTGCATACACAAGCTAAGGGTAAAAGTTGGTAAATGCTAAGCAGAGCAGACAACAAAAATAGGTAGGAGAAGCTACTCGGTGAGGTATGCACTTGTGAAGGTATCACACCAGCCAGGCTCTGCTTATAGCAGGTGTGATGGCAGGAAATCAGAATGTTTCATGTCTTCTACTTAAGGACGTGTAGTCAGACATGTTATGACCTTATTCAAAAGTCTTGAAACAAGTGTAGTATCTTTTTGTTCAAATACCATATGGATACAATGTGAAACCATCCTTTTTTTTTTTTTACCATGTTTTTACAACTCTGTTCAATGCAGCTAGTTTCGGGGGTGGGGGTAAAGTTAGCCCCACCCCCTCCTTCTGAGGGGTGTTCCTTTTTCAAATATATTGCAGCTTTGCACTGGACTCCTCAAAGATGCAGCAAGTGGGGCAAACTGTGAAATTTGATGGAGTTAAAAACCATTTGGATCTGTGATAAACCCTGTACTTCTGAACCCCACAGTGGATAATATTTTTCAGTCTTCAGTGGGCCGGAAACAAAAGGGACAGGGTTATGTCATAGTTTCCGAGTTGGTAGTCACTTCAGATATCCAAATAGATGCTAAAACAAGCACTTTTTTTCATAACATGCCCTCTTTCATTCAGACAGAAATGGCTGCAGTTAGTTTGAAGAGCAGGTAGATTCCCCTAAAAAAAAAAAAAAAAAAAAAAAAAGAACATGTTTTGAACAACTGCTTCTTGAAAACAGCTGGGGGTTTGCACTAAACTCATTTTAAAGTTGATGGAGCATATTTGCCACCTGATAAGTTTTCTCCGTGTCCCATTTGTGTTCCCAGTTCCTGCACTGTTTCCGTGAAGTGGTGACTCTTGTGCTGCACTGAGCTTGTGAGCAGTGTTGAAAGAGTAAATTAAAACATCATTTTGATACACCACTTGGATGCAACCTTGTATAATTAGTTCTTCCACTTCATGAGAATCGCTCGACATGCACAGATCAATTACCGCAACATTTGAACTGGTTGTTGTGGTTAAGTGTTGCAGAGCTGCAGTGGACAGGACTGTTCTGGTGGGTGGATATGTAGGCGGGACCAGATTAGCACTGAATCATGCTTGAGCCATTTTACTATTGGATTTTTGTGGCGAGAACTTGGAAATGGACAATGCTGAGCAACATGGATGAATTTTTGGAGGATTAATAAATGCTAAAACAGGACTTTGAGGGAAAAAATGTTAAAAAGAACAGCTTGCTGTGTGTGAAAGTCAAAAAATAGGCATGATTCATACAACACATTCCAGAAAGGTCTGCAGTGACATGTTCATCTTCCCCAAAGCACACATGAGAACAGGATGGAAAAATCCCAACAGCTCAGAAAAGCCAACTCTGTTCCTGTGAGGTAGTTAATGTACAGTGAACAGACATGCATGAAGGCCTCAGATTATAAAAAGGTGGGTTAACTCTTTTGTACTTTTACCAACAGTGTGAAAAATATGAAACATTGCAGAGTTAAACTCTCAGTGGTTCCTGAAAAAGGCCCAGAAAATATCAGACGACAGGTCGTCCAGGCTGGTCTTCCCTCTGGTAGGACAAACCGAAGGGAAGGCACCCCTGTGACTAAAATAAAATGAAATTTAAACAAGATGAGTAATAAGATCTGTGACACTGGACATTTTAGGTCAAATGCATTTGGCATGTGACCTCTGCCCATGTCGTGCACTCCAAGTAGGACCAATGTGCAAGTGGAAATTCTGCAATCTGCCATGTGAAATGTAAAATGGTGCATGTGTTTTGTTTAATGTTCATATTTGATGGCATTCTTTAAACTGTCCAAGGCAGGAGAAATAATGCCGCAGTAAAGTGAAATGAATTGGAAGTAAATTTAACCTTTAAAAGGGTCTCTGTATATTTGTTCGTGGCAGCACTTTCTGCCTGATTGGAGACAGGAAATGTGAACAACTGAGACTCGGGCTACTTTACATTTTTATGAGGCATCTGTGGTCCCCCACATTAATTCTGGACATTTCTGTGTAGTTTCAAGAGTAATAGACTGTGGGAAAATTGTTTTGCTATAAAATATTTTTTTAAAAGGGGTGCATCTATAAATGTCACTATTTGGGCCTCTTTTAAAAGCATTCAAGGTCTAATGTAAATCAATCAATGCAAGCTTTAGTTTTGAATTGATGAGCTGGTTTTAACTGAGTCAGAAGTAAGATGAACTGTTGTGTTATACCTTAATACAAGGATGTAAAAACGAGGGGAAAAAAACAACCAGAAACCACTTTTTTTTCTTTTTTTTTAAAGAATGAGCTCAAAAATCAAAATTCTTTACTCAATATAAAAACAACATCACTAACTAGAGAACATATAGTTATTTTTCTTGATAAAATCCAAATGCAGTAGGTTACTTTGCTGTATTTTTTTGTTTTGCAAACGAAGCAGACATTAAACACAACATTTCAAGTGGTGCATATTTTGCAGTTATTCAGTCATTTGTTTATTTATTAATCTTGCTGCCTAAAATGCATCGTTGTCCATCTGAATTTGTATCAATGGTATATGTGTTTGAATAAGAGTGAAAGGTTAACTGTTTTAATCACGAACCATTATGGAAAATATCACTAATTCAAACATAAAAGTTAATTGAAAAGTGTAGATTAATTCACATCCCGACTTACTAAAACTACAAAATATGTCTAAAACATGTTGTCAAATGTTTTATCATTCTACATACTACCTAATAAAAGCTAAAAACTTTGAGCCAAGCTCATTTCTAAAGTAAACATTTTTCTGTAAATTACCATTTTTATTTCCCATCTTCAAAAGCAGCACTAATCCCGTCACCCGTGACTTTTGTGTCTGAGCTTGTGTTGAAGTGTTGCGGTTGCATTATCTCTGTCAATGTGGATCCAGCAGCTACATCTCAGCACGAAGGAGCTTTTGCTGTAGCAGCAGGAAAAAAAAGTCAGTTCTGAGGATAATGAGATGGATCATATGCATGGCAGCACTTGCTAAGTTATATGGTTTTAACTTTCTAGCAACTCTCCTTTTCAAACCACTTCAACCCCCTGTAGCCAAGATAAGGCCGTTTCCACTCTGACTGGCTGCTGAAATGTGGCTGTTTCCTCTCCCAGACTAGATTTCCCACATATGAAAGCTGCATTATCATTCTGATGATGCCATCAAGCGTCACTAAATCATTCATGGCTTTATGATCACAGCAACTTCCTAATGCCAATAAGCCACGTTTATTTCACTTATCAGGGCTAAAAATAGGCCTGGTGTAGCAGAGCGGTTTCATCTAAAGCTTCGGTGGCACACTTTTGTCACTGATGTCCATATGTGCCAGCCAAGGATGATAAGTTTTCAATCCAATCAGTTTAAATTGTAAATAGACACTGCCTGGTTTTCATCTTCTGGCTCATTATAACAACACTATCACGACAAAAGCTTTTCATTTTACGTTTATTTCTTAACATTTGGAAGAATATCCACTTTGCAGATTTGATTGCTGAGCAGAAAATGAATTGTGTTTTGTGGCGGCATTCAAAGCCAAGGTTGGGCTTCACAGTTTAGAGAAAATGTTCCTGTTCTTTTCTCTCTGGCAATAAGAATAATAGTTAATGATAATAATTATATCCTACGAAAAACTGTCTTGCGCCTGCGGGAAACAACCATTGTGCTAAAATGGGACACATGGGTTGTTTTCGTGTCTCCAAGTGTCTCCATTTCTCTTTTCTTCCCCCAAAAGATCCTGCAGTTCATGAAGTTGAAGTGAGATGTTTGTGGCATGATGTGCTCAAAACCGGGGTCAGCCCTATGTTCCCCGGGTCCTATGTTCCCCGGGTCCTATGTTCCCTGGGTCCTATGTTCCCCGGGTCCTATATTGAGATTTAAGGTTAAAGAGAAAAAACATTCGGAAAATATTTTTGCATAAAATGTAAGAAAATTTTATATTATAGCCTTTTTAGTAGGTAAAGTGTAATGTTGACTAGGCCTAGGCCCCAGGGAATATAGGCCCCGGGGAACATAGGCCCCGGGGAATATAGGGGTGCTCTCGCTCAAACCCCCACAGGAATAATGTACCATTGCTCCCTTTCCGACTATTGCTTCAACTTTGTGTTTTTTTTAAATAGCAATTGGGTTTTAAGGGTGGAGTCAGAAACGTCATTCTGCCACATCTTATTTGTTTTAGTGTAAGCATGTGGAATTTCCTTGAAAGACCACTAGGGGCTCCAAAGCTGAGTCAATTTCCAGATAGGGAAATATTTAACTTTACAGCAGTAAAAACTGGTTTTGTTTCCAAAGCTTGATTTCACATCCATGACGAGTGTATTTTTATGAACCTTGTCAGTTAAAATTATATTAAACTATAAATCTATACATAAAGTTGGTGGTCTCAAATGGCCAACTGTCACTGCTTTAGCACCTTTAACGCCTTTAAAAAATTGGACTTTTCAGCTGTGAATAAAGACCTAAGAAAGCATAGTCATTCCTAATTTAAAAATATTTTGTGCTGGTAATTGAACAAACGGAGCCCTCTGGGTTAAATTTTCTCTGGGTTGACCTGGAAGGAGATGTGATGCTACGGTGATGCTGGGATAGATCGGCTGTTGTCGATAGAGGATCTGGAACCAGCATGTGTTGTTTCAGTGGTGACATCTGACACGAGGATTTGTGAATTTGATCATAATGAATGGAACAGTAGCGTTAGTTATCTTCGTGGGTTAGTTAACAGAAGTCAGATGAGGTAGTTTTAGTAAGCATCATGGGCTAGCATGACCTAAGTTAAGCTAGGTATCTGTTGATAACTGAGAAAAGGTGGGCATGTTTCTACCAGCTGCCAGGTTTGTTCATTGTGCCCATTTGCCTATTTTTGGATTAACTAGGGGCTGAATGGATTAAGTTGGGGAGATGGATGAGGGTCAGTTTCAGAGTTGAGACGCTAACTCCACTCCCTTAAACCAGCTACTATGAACAAAGCTGAAAAAAACTGCTTCAAAAGGGAGCTGTTGTATCCTTGTAGTATTTTTTTTTCACCAAAACACATCAAAGACATTTATATCCCCTCTAAGACTCCTTTGGAAAGTAAAGACTCTTTATTGCCTTGGCTTCATGATCCCAGGCTTTGTTTTTGAATTACAATCAGGTATGCCTGGTGAAAAATTAATCAATGCAAATATGTACAAGATCAAGAAGTAACAAGTAAGTCTCTGTCCTCCAAACGGGATATTTGATACACCACCAAGATAAGCAAATTACTTGTGTATAATCATTGTCGGTCACTTCCTGTGTCACCTCAGTCAGGATCATTGCTTAGCATCTTGCTGAGTGAAGGATTTCAGAATATTGCAGTAAAGAACAGAACACTGCACACACGAGAGAAAAAAAAACGTAATTACTGGAGCTTGCATTGTTGCTGTGAGTACCTTCGGTAGTATATCAGGTTCCTCCTCCATGGCAGAAGATGAAAAAGAAGAAGAAAAATGAGAAAATGAAGAATGAGAAGATGAAGAAAGAGAAGATAAAGATAATTCATAAAATATCCATCCATTCTATACCTGTTGGTTTCTGTGCAGGGTGACAAGGGTCTGTTGGAGCCTATCCCAGGTCATTACAGGTGATAGACAAGGGTACACCCTGGACAGGTCGCCAGTCCATCATAGGGCCACATATAGAGACAAACAACCACGCACACTCACACCTATGGACAATTTAGAATTCTCAGTCAACCTAACATGCATGTTTTTTGGAGTGTGGGAGGAAACCGGAGTACCCGGAGAAAACCCACACAAGCATGAGGAGAACATGCAAACTCCACACAGAAAGACT